>CM060635.1:3157645-3232645 GCA_030578275.1 Meda fulgida
TGTGGTTTCATGTTTTATGGGGACTTTCCATAGACATAATGATTTTTATACTGTACAGACTGTATATTCTATTCCCTTACACTAACCCTATCCCTAAACCTGCCCATCACAGGAGACATTCTGCATTTTTACATTTTCAAACAACATCACTTAGTATGATTATCAGCTGATTTCCTCATGGGGACCAAAAAATGTCCCCACACGAACAAGGATTTCGGATATTGCCATCCTTGTGGGGACAGTTTGTCCCCATAACGTAGGGTTTACCAGGCCACACACACACACACACACACACACACACACACACACACACACACACACACACACACACACTCTCTCTCTCTCTCTCTCTCTCTCTCTCTCTCTCTCTCTCTCTCTCTCTCTCTCACACACACACACACACACTCACACGTGTCATCTAGCAGTCAAAGGTTTGGACACACTAATAAAGTCCCATTAGTTAAAACATTAACCAACATTGAGAAATACATTTGTTACAGTATTAATCTTTGTTATCATTAGTTAGCACAAATAAACACAAACTGTTCATTGTTAGTTCATGTCCGCTGAGGTCCATTAAATAATAATAAGAGATAGTATTAATAATATTAATTAAGAATAATACATGCTTTAAGTATTTCTCATTTTTAGTTTATGTTAAGTAATGTAGTCAAGTAAATGAAAGCTTATTGTAAAGCGTTACCAATAAAAAAAATATAATCTTAACCCTCTAATTTTTTAGCAGTATTACATCAGAATGGTACGATGGTAACGGTTTTGGCTCTTTCTATATGAAAAAAAAAAAATCATGGACACGATTGGAAAAAGTCATACTTTAGCGTTCTATTAAATCTATAGATTCTATTAGCGACAAAAGTGAAAAACGAATTTCATCTAGTGGAAGCGTTTGGTTTTGCTGTTAAACTTGCTTTGATTTATGGCTTTGATTTTCTCACAGTTTAGAGTAAAATGTGTTTTGGGAAATAAATATTTCATATAAAATTTAAAAGCATTTTTGTGCATTTTTTATATATATTTTTTTTTTTAACCTTTTTCACTTCAACAATAATCTGCAACGTGTCGTCCATAGTACATTAATTTCATTGCAGAGGGTTAAACGCATTTTTAACTAAAGGCTCCTGCTTAAATGCTCGAAATTATTATTCAAGACAAAAAATAAATTGTTCCTACACATGCATTTCTTTTTAGAAAAATATTTTTAAAAGGAGGATTTGGATCAGATAGTGAAGTGTCCATCATACATGTGAACCTGTTCATTTGTATTTAAAAAGCATCCACCATTTCTATTTGTGTAACATATTTTGGTCACTACATAATTACTTTTTTTTTTTTTAAATCACTATTAAGTTGTTAATAATGACCTACACTCTTAAAAATAAAGGTTCTTTATTGGATGGTTCCACAAACAACCTTGAAGATTCATTGAAACTTTTTATTCAACAAAATGTTCTTTAGATTATTAAAATGTTCCTCATGTTTAAGAAGTGATCACTGAAAGGTTCTTTGAGAAACGAAAGATGCTTCTTCTACAGCATCACTACTAAAACCCTGGAGCCTTTAGTTTTATGAAGAGATTAAGATTGAGAAGATGTGTCAAACGTTTGACTGCTAGCGTAAATGATCTGGAAATAAATGTTTAACATGAAGACCATGTGTTTCTTCACTCCTCTGGCCAGCAGGGTAGAGAATCGCTCCTGATGAGGAAGAGGAGGAGAAGGCCTGATGAAGATGATGTACGGTTTAAGATCTGAGGAACATAGCGCTCGCAGGGACTATGAAATATAAAACACAAACAAGTGAAATGTAAACCAGAGAACAAAACCAGCCAAATACAGATGATGGTCTAAATAATAAAATGCTCAATATATTGTAACTGTTACTATAGTTAAAGATGGATTTGTTTTTTAAACTAAAATAAATCTGCAACAAAGCTTTTCTAGATAATTTTGTGCCTCAATAACTATAAATTGCAAATGAAAAATCCGTCGCTATATAAAACAAAATGCACCATTAAAGATTTTTTGTGGGTATAGTTCATTAATTACTCACAGTTCATGTCGTTCCAAATCCGTACGACTTTCGTTCATCAGGAACACAAATGAAGATCTTTTTGATGAAATCTGAGAGTTTTCTGTCCCTCCATTGACAGATACACAACTGAAACTTTGACGCTACAAAAAGTTATTAAAGAGATCGTAAAAATATGAATTGAAAGATTTAGGCTAATATTTTCAACAGATTGAATTTAGGCTTTTTATTCACATTAAACATTAATCAATGCACACATTAGTTATGACAAACAGAAGCTTAATGTTCGCTTGACGTGTGAGATCCAATGAGGTTCATTCTCGTGTGTTACGTATTTATGTTCGCGGATCAATCTTTATATGTGAATAAAAGACTCAGTTAAATCTGTTCATCATATAAAGCGATCGAGTCTCTACAGGTCATTTGGACTAAACTGCTCGATTCATATGGATTAGTTTTACAATCTCTTTATGAACTTTTTGAAGCATAAAATTGGTAGTTGTGTAGCTGACAATGGATGGACAGAAAACTCAGATTTCATCATAAATATCTTCATTTGTGTTCTGGAGATGAACGAAAGTCTTACGGGTTTGGATTAATCAAATGATTAATGAATTAATTTAATTTTTAGGTGAACTATCCCTTAAACTCAGTCATAGTCAATTATATACAGAGTTTTAAATCAAGGTTGTGAAAACACCTACCTGGCAGGTTTTCCTAAAGTATCTCCAAAACATAATTATTTTACTGAGAACTAAATAAGACCAAACAGCAATTGTTTTTTTAAAGTTTGGAGATCAAAAAAGTTTTGGAATGAGTGCACAAATTTGACTTAAATGAACAAATACCAATGACCATTAAAAATGTACGAGCAATGTCATAATACATAAATTGTGTCATAATGTGTGCTTTACCTACAGCTAAATCGGAATTAAAATGGGAAAAGTATAAACTAAGTGTAAACTTACACTACTTACATGCATGCACTGTATAATAAATACAACAAGAAAAACAAGAGACTATATCGTTTTAGTAGTATTTAATAGTCATACCTATACAAGTAACAAGTTCATACAAAATGGAAAAAATGGTCATTAAAGGCCAAAAAAACACCAAACATGCAACATGTCTACGAATCTTCCACGTGTCCTTCTATGTGCCATTTCCTGAAGCAATTACGTGAGGGAACGAAGCACAATGCCACCTTGCAGTGGGAGCAGTATATAGGAGTCTTGACTTTATTTCCTTGTAGTTTGCACATGACACACGTTTTCCTCCCATGCGAAGCATCTGAACCGAAATACTCCGGAAAGCATTGCTCCGTCTGTGCGGGCGAGGGTGGGGGAGGCGACTCTGTGTCGGATTCGACGGGGCTGGAAGGCACATGTGCCGACTTTATGGCGTACGGTGTGTTGGACTCTTTGGATGCAGATGTCCAGGGATTTTTGGCAGCAGGTGATGAAGGATTTTTACCTTGGCCAACACTTGCCAACTCAGACACAAGTGCTTCCCTGAACAATTCATGGGTGAGAGCGGTCTTGTTCTGAGCTTTCGCCAAATGTTGGTGGAGGATGAAACTGTTGCCCACTGCGATGTCGAGAAAATGGAAGAAGAAGGCCTTGTACCAATTTGTGGACTTGTGGAGGACATTATAATACTCAATAAGGCAATCCGAGAGATCAACACCTCCCATATATTTGCTGTAGTCCTTCACAGCAGCTGGAACAGGGATTGGACACGTTTTCCACACACCATCGACGACCTTGGCGTTTCTGGTGACTGTATCCTCTGTGAAAGCCTTGTGAATTGTAGAACACATGAGGACTTCTCTCATGTCCATCCATTTGACAAACAGAAGAGGACCTTGTCGACACCAGCGGATGGATCCTCTTTCAAATCTTTTGCTTTGGTCGTTGGTCTCCGGTAAACTGGAGGTTTGATGCAAAGTGCCACAAGCGAGAATACTGTTTTGCAACAAATCCAAGAAAAGAGTCGGGGTGGTGCAGAAATTGTCTGTGTATAACCTATAACCTTTACCGAGGTCTTTGTGATCCAGGAGTCTCATTACTGAATCGTACCCGACGCCTTTACCCGATGACGTAGACGTCTTTCCTTCATACACGAAGAAATTCCAGGTGTACCCGCACAACGAATCGGCAAGAACGAAGAGTTTGTTACCCCATTTAGTTGGTTTGTCATTCATACGTCGCTTAAGTCCAATCCTTGCTTTGGTAGCGATAATTCTCTCATCCACTGAAATCTCTCTGTTGGGGTGAAAGTGTTTCTTACAGGCTAAAGAACGTCTGTATACAGCGGCTTGATTTTGAGCAGTCTGTCATAACATGGGGGTGCCTTTCTTTTTGTTGTTCTCCTCATCTTCCTGAAGATCACAAAGGTGAAGATTCAAGGAGATGGCTTGAAACCTTCCTCGGGACATGACAGATTGTGGGTAGGGCAAATTGTACATTCGCTTTTGAGCCCAGTAGTCCGCAATAGACTTCAGTTTGACTAGACCCATGTAGACCACTAACGCCACATACGAGTAAAACTCGGCTACAGTTAGAGGTACCCAGGTACTTCTTTCTAGCTTCTTTCCAGCTTTTGCCCTCTTTTCGGCATTGCTATTGGTGTTTCTGACGATTGTCTTGATGGTAGAGCTGGTGAAAAACAATTGGAACAACTGTAAGGGTGTGTACGTTGAGTCCGTCTTGAGCTGCGGACCTGGAGGACGCTTAGGGGAGAAATTCGGTAGTACCGGTTCCTCATCCTCATCGTTGATGTCAAGCCATTTATCTGGCTTACTGTCATTTTCTACTTTCGCCCAGGGTGAATCCAAGGCAGATGATGATCTGCCTCTGGCTTGCCTCAGTGAAGAAGTTACAGCGGGCTTTAATCTCTCTCCGGTCGAAGCCAGGATATCTAAGTGAGGGATAACTTCAGAGGTAGATGCGGGTTCTGGATTGGGTTCAGAGTTGGTGGAGAATGCGGGCTCCAAATTTGATGTTAGGGTGGGATCAGAGATGGCTATGGGAGTCGAATCAGCAGCCGGTGTTAGAGAAGTGGGTTCAGAGGAAGGTTCAGGTGTGAGGGTGGGTTTTAAAGCATGCTTACGGGGCCGGCCTCTCCGTCGCGGTAAGGTTGGTGCTGGACAAGGGATGGGTGTGGCTTCAAGAGTGGAGTTATTAAGGGTTGTGGAAGTGGCTTCAGGGGCAGGTTTAACGGTGGCTTCAGTGGTGGGTGTGGCTTCAGGAGATGATTCGGAAGTGGAAACAGTGAGCTTGCCTCGTGGTGAGGTAGGTGTAGGGGGTTTGCATCTCCGTTGTGATTGAGCAGGTGAACTTTCCAACAGAAGGTTCCAATCTTCCCCAGAATCAACACTGTAACACAAAACAAATCCATGACATGTGCACATCAACACACTGCTTACTACAACAACAACAACAACAACAACAACAGTAAACTAGTATTATGTTTAACATTAAAGCTGGACATATGAAACAGGGCTCGACATTACGCTTGTCTAGGACATGTGGATTTTTTGAAGGTGAAAGTGAAAGAGAATTGTACTTTTCCGACTGAAAAAGTAGCATAATTAAAACTTCAGAGACAAAAAAAAAAAAAAAAAAAAAAACTGGGGCAGCATCGAAACGCGAGAATGATTCTGATTTTATTACATTCAGTGTAAACAACGATTGATATTTCTGGTAGCAATATTGCGCTTTTAAAGACTCGCTCCTGTCTCTTTAACCCCTTTCACACAGCGTGTTGATCCCACGAAATTGCCATAACACCTTCTGTGTGAACGCAAACACGACCTGGGATTGATGCCCTGTGTGAACAAAAGCCGTAATCAATGCCGTGTCATGATGACGCTGAAGCCGGGATCGTTGGCCAGTAGTGAAACGGTATGTAACGCGCTAGTTTATGATCGAATCAGAGAAAAAAAAAAAGCACAAGCGTGGTAATAAGCAAACTTAAGGCGCTGCTGAGACATTACATGTCACATCGATTTAAGGTGTCTTTACACGGATTTTTACGGATTGTGTGTGAACGCACTCTCTGATTCCGGAAAATCACTGGCAGTGTGAATGAAACAAAATCAAACAAACCCGGGTCAAATCCCGGGTCACTGTATCAGTGTATTTTTCGGAATCTCTGTGTGAAAGGGGCTTTTGTGTGAGACTTTCGTGGAGAAATCTAGGGCTGTCACGATTCTGCGATTCATTTAAATAAATATATGGCCTGCCGGGTTTAATATGCGCTTTAATTATTTGCTCTGTTCACAGTAAATACTACTCCACACAAACTGCTATGATTTACATGCTTGGAGCATCTCAGACTCCATCTATGCAAATGGTGCGAGTATAGGTTGTTTATAACGTTCATCCGGGAACGCATTTCATCAGATTTGAAAGGTAAATAATTTATAAACATACATCAACACAGGAGAATACATCTCTAAATATGCAAACTGTTCATCGCAATTTCAAAATAAAAGTCCCTCGCTCTGAGTGTTTTGATGTCCACATACAGGTCCTTCTCAAAAAATTAGCATATTGTGATGAAGTTCATTATTTTCCATAATGTAATGATAAAAATTAAACTTTCATATGTTTTAGATTCATTGCACACCAACTGAAATATTTCAGGTGTTTTATTGTTTTAATACTGATGATTTTGGCATACAGCTCATGAAAACCCAAAATTCCTGTCTCAAAAAATTGGCATATCATGAAAAGGTTCTCTAAACGAGCTATTAACCTAATCATCTGAATCAACTAATTAACTCTAAACACCTGCAAAAGATTCCTGAGGCTTTTAAAAACTCCCAGCCTGTTTCATTACTCAAAACCGCAATCATGGGTAAGACTGCCGACCTGACTGCTGTCCAGAAGGCCATCACTGACACCCTCAAGCAAGAGGGTAAGACACAGAAAGAAATTTCTGAACAAATAGGCTGTTCCCAGAGTGCCGTATCAAGGCACCTCAGTGGGAAGTCTGTTGGAAGGAAAAAGTGTGGCAAAAAACGCTGCACAACGAGAAGAGGTGACCGGACCCTGAGGAAGATTGTGGAGAAGGACCGATTCCAGACCTTGGGGGACCTGCGGAAGCAGTGGACTGAGTCTGGAGTAGAAACATCCAGAGCCACCGTGCACAGGCGTGTGCAGGAAATGGGCTACAGGTGCCGCATTCCCCAGGTCAAGCCACTTTTGAACCAGAAACAGCGGCAGAAACGCCTGACCTGGGCTACAGAGAAGCAGCACTGGACTGGAAGGTGCCAGAGTCTGGAGGAAGACTGGGGAGAAGGAAATGCCAAAATGCCTGAAGTCCAGTGTCAAGTACCCACAGTCAGTGATGGTCTGGGGTGCCATGTCAGCTGCTGGTGTTGGTCCACTGTGTTTTATTAAGCTATCAGGAGATTTTGGAGCACTTCATGCTTCCACCTGCTGAAAAGCTTTATGGAGATGAAGATTTAATTTTTCAGCACGACCTGGCACCTGCTCACAGTGCCAAAACCACTGGTAAATGGTTTACTGACCATGGTATTACTGTGCTCAATTGGCCTGCCAACTCTCCTGCCCTGAACCCCATAGAGAATCTGTGGGATATTGTGAAGAGAAAGTTGAGAGACGCAAGACCCAACACTCTGGATGAGCTTAAGGCCGCTCTCGAAGCATCCTGGGCCTCCAGAACACCTCAGCAGTGCCACAGGCTGATCGCCTCCATGACACGCCACATTGAAGCAGTCATTTCTGCAAAAGGATTCCCGACCAAGTATTGAGTGCATAACTGAACAATTATTTGAAGGTTGACTTTTTGTATTAAAAACACTTATTTTATTGGTCGGATGAAATATGCTAATTTTTTGAGACAGGAATTTGGGGTTTTCATGAGCTGTATGCCAAAATCATCAGTATTAAAACAATAAAAGACCTGAAATATTTCAGTTGGTGTGCAATGAATCTAAAATATATGAAAGTTTAATTTTTATCATTACATTATGGAAAATAATGAACTTTATCACAATATGCTAATTTTTTGAGAAGGACCTGTATTCTTGTTCAAGAAATCACACTCGTATCATAATCATATCATATTCGTAGCATTTCTATCGGAAAGAAGTGTCCCAATATTAAAGATTAAGCACACATTTGGATTAAATGTTGTTTGGCCAATATTAAACAAGGATTTTATCAGCTGTAAAGTGTAACAACACCAGGCCATTGGCACTCTCTGCAGGCATTTGTTAGATACATAATGTACATAAGATGATTGCTTATATTATGTATTTTAACAGTGTTGTTCTGGTTATTATATATGTATTTTAAGTCATTTTAAAAGCCTTAGGTTTTTAGGTCTATTTTTATTACCACAAAAAATATCTTATTACTCGATAAATTATCAAAATAATCAACCAATTACTCAAACAGCAAAATAATCATTAGTAAAAGCCCTAGAGAAATCAAAACAAATGAGTGTAACAGCATAAATAAACTCACAGAAGAAACATACTGAGGTAAAGATTCAAAAAGTTGAGTTTTTTATTTATTTATAACACGTCATGTTATGGCAAGCAACATAAAACATAAAGGAGCGGTTTTGTCGAATATTATCATGACTGCAACAGTTACATCGATTTTATAGTTCAATAAACAAGTAAATAATAAGTCAATTACATTTTAGACACAATATTGACTGTTTTTGTTTTGCAAACGAAAATAGTTTTAAACAAAGACCACTGCATAACTATTGCGCATTCTCAAAGCAACAGCGGCGATTTGTAACTGAATGATTCAGCATTTTGAATGAATCGGTTGAATGAATGACTCACTGATAAAAGTATCATTGCATTTTTTTCCAACATTTCTTACAAAACTTTAAAACATTAAGCTCATAACATTATTTACTGCAGTTGTAATTTTGCAGTGTAAATTATTTAATTGGATTGGTAACAGCCCAAAAGTGTCTTATAATTGAATTTATTGATTAGCCCTTAAAATGAAAGATGACGCGCACCCTGGGGTAAATATAAAAAAATCTAATTTTAAATTTAAGTATGTAAAAGCTGATAGAACAATGATGATAATATTGGTTCATTATAAATCATATTTAATCCAAATATCCCCCCACTTGACAAGCACTTAATGTCGAGCCCTGTGAAATATTAGTCCAATTTTTTTTTCAAATGGAAGTTTATTTAAAAAGAAATTGTAAAAAAAACATATATATATATATATATATATATATATGTGTTTTTTAAATATATATATATATATATTTAAGATATATTTGCATGTCTGTTGATACATCAAGCTTTTATGGCTCAAAGGAGAGAATATGAAGCTCACACTTGAAGAAAAAACAATTAATTCAGAGGCACATACTGAGCAAACTGACTCTTAGTAGGGCTGCACAATTAATCGAATTTGTAATCGCGATTACAATTACGGATGCCACAATTATGTAATCGTTTTAAGGCGCAATTACAAAAAGTTTTTTACAGATGTGTTTTCTACAGCTTATCTTAAAGGTTATTTACTTTGGTTTGTTTTCTTTAAATAAATACAAATATATATTTGACATTTGATGCTATAGAAAAGCAAAAAAAGTTATTTTCAGGAAGAGTGTTTTCAGCTTGTATTTTGATGACAAAATGGCATGCAGTCGCTTCAAACAATGGCATAAAGCTATTCAAAACATCATTCAATGTAAATTATGATAATCATAATTAATAATCACAATAACAATTTCAAGGGAATAATCGACAATTATGATTTTTGTCATAATCGTGCAGCCCTAACTCTTAGTAAGATGATATTTAAATGTTTATTTTTATGATCAAAGCTCTGTAGTTTTTATTGTGGGGGGCAAAACATATAATGCAATGACAAAAAAAACACATATCTTGAAACCTTTTTGAATGCAAAAAGATGTTCTGTGTTAATGAGCCCTCAGACATTCTGCTGAACCTCCAGAAGAATGCCATCCAGGTTTTGAAAGTCATGAGGGTGAGTAAATCATAGATACATAAAACTACAAAAAATGCAAGACTTCCTTACTCACTCTTCCTCCCACGGGTCCTCTTCCCTTCCTGAATCACTGATCCCATCGCTGTCGTGAAAGACAGCATCATGGTCACTGTTGACGTCGCTGTCGACCCGAGGCCGGGTGGGTGCAGGATTAGGGTTGGGATCACAGGTGGGTTCATGTTTTTGGATGGGTATAGAGGTCAATGGTTCATCAATGGTTGTGGGAATGGGTTGAAAGCTGAGTGTAGTGATGATTTGAGAAGTGGTTGCATGATCAGAAGTGGCTATGGGTGCAAGTTCAGTCAGAGGGCTAGGCGTAGTTTTTGAGGTGTGTATTAAGGGTCCGCCTCTCTGTTGTGTCATGGCGGCTGAAGGGAATGTGGATGAGAGTCGTTGCCTCTTTGCATTTGGTGATTCTGAAAACTCAAGGTTTTCTTCCAGTGGAACAGGCCATTCTTCAGGAGCATCCACACTGCAACACAAACCAAACACACTTCATATGCATGCTCGCATCATAATCATAAGTTTGGAATTAGAATTTTTTTTTCATGTTTTTTAACATATGCTCTCCAAGCCTGCATTTATTTGGCCAAAAATATTGTGAAATATTATTAAAAAAATTATTTTTTTTCTACTTGGTTTAAAATATTCTAAAATGTAATTTATTCCTGCAATGGGAAATTGTGATCAATTTATTTTCAGGATTCCTTGATGTTCAAAATAACAGCATTTATTTGACATATAAATCTTCTGCAAAATTATAATTGTCTTCATTGTCAAGTTAATGCATAGGGTTGGGAATTGAATCGAATACTTGAGGTCAGGAATCGGATACTTGTTATAAAATAAAAATGTCGATTCCTCTTATTGATTCCTTTGTGAGCGTTTCTATATGAATTTAAACCATTCAAGCGTGAGTCGACTCGTGCGCTGTTTTCTGTGCTGCAATAATGTGTATCAGTATATTGGATCCGTGCAGCTCTTAAAGCCTAATATTCCTGCTGCCGTCTCTATAATAACACTAATCAAACAACAAAAGACTGAGAAAATTCACTCGTTCTTGACTGAATAACTTTTGTAATTATATTTGTAATGTATATTTTATTTAAAAGCGCAGTGTTATTTTACATTTAATTACAGTTTCTGTACATGAATATCTGAAAATCTTAAAACACTTTATTCAATCATATATTTGCTCAGTTGAATTTATTTGCTACGAGTGCTACTTTTTTTTTTTTTTAATTACTGAGTGTTTACTTGTATTTAAAAATGCGTGAAATTAGTTAGGCTAGTTGTTTTTCTATGGTATTTATTTTTTAAACCACAGGCAAACATTCCTTGTGTAAGTGTTCTTTAGCCTGTTCATTTTTGTTCATGATATTCAGCTACAATGTAATGTTTTGCAAAGTTTTTCTTTTTACCTTATTGAAATCAGAATCGTTAAATGTTAAACGATACACAACCCTATTGCTGACTAAAAGTATTATTTCTTTCAAAAAATTACTCAATGACAAATTTTAATTTGGGTCCCATTACACCTGTAAATCAAAAGAAAAAGAAATCTCTATTTATGTTTACTCACTTCTCTTCCCATAGTTCCTCTTCCTTCACCGTCTTGATCTCGTTGGTGTCCCTGTCTAACAGCGCCCCCGTTGATGTGGGCGTACAGATGAGTGTGGCTATCGGTGCCGGATTCGAAGCGGATGAGGAGTTCGGGCTGAGTTTAAAAGTGGATGTGGCATTCGGGATGAGTATGGGTGTAGAATTAGGGTTCAGTTTAATGGAGGATGTGGGACTGGAAAGGGTTATAGGAGTGAAATTAGAGCCAAGTGTAAACGTGGGTGTAGAATTAGGGCCGTATTTAATACTGGAGGCAGAATTAGGGATCAGTGTGGCAAAAGGTGGGGGTTTAGGGACTATTGTGGCAAACGAGGAGGGTTTAGGAAAGAGTTTGATTTTAGATTTGTCTTTAGGAGGTCTGCCTCTCCGGCGAGGTAAAGAGATAGCTGTGGTGTTTTTAGGTGTGCTGCCCATCACTGGTGCCGTTGGGGAGGGACTCAAAGCATTTTTAGGTGGTCGTCCTCTTCGTCGTGGTAAGGATGAGGAAGGCGAGGAGGATGCGTTCCTCTTTAGTTTTGAACGTATGAGAGGCTCCCATTCTTCAGAAGAATCAATACTGTAACATATAATGAATACAATTAATATGCATGCACTAAGAGATTACAAATTAATTAGAATAGTTATATCACATTAAAGATTGTACTTTATTGCGCTTTAGGCAACAAAATAAAAAATAATTAAAACCAGGGGAACAAATCGGCTCACGATTGAAAACGCAACAGAGAAGAAAAAAACTACAGCGCTAGCAAGACTTTTTTTGCTCAACACAGCCGTGTTTAGTTACTGAATGAATCAGTCCATTTGAACGAATCGGCTGAATGAATGATTCAATGACTCACAATAAGAAAGTCAAATGCTTCGTTCCTGAAATGATCAGCAGTTTGAACGAATCGGTTGAATTAATGACTCAATTCCTCGCTTATTAACAGCGACTTGCCGCCACCTACTGGTGGTTTTAGTTTCACATTTAAAGTAGGCCTATCTTTTCAATTTTAAAATAATTGGATATATCGTCAATGTTTTATTTTTAAAACATCAAAACATTTTGAAATTTGAAACAAAAAAATGGGCACTTTATGGTTTCGTTTTTATTTTATTTATAAAATATTTTTTACTTTTGTATTTTATGTATGGGCTTATTACTATTAAATTATAATATCCGTTCAAAACGAAAAGAAAAAAATAAACGATTTCAAAGAGGAATTAGGACTGCTTGTTGATACTAGCCGCCCGATGGTAGAAATCAAAGCAATGCTTAATGATTCGCTTCCACACTGCCCTTATAAAAGGTAAAAATGTAGATAAAAGTTAAAAATCTATTTAAACTTATTTTAAATTTTCATTTCTGTCACTGCTGCAAACTAGCCAGCGCACAGAATATGAAGAATATCAAAAACTTTAGGAGTCAGCTGTCCACGGCAGCCCTAAACCTGCCAAGGTACCAGCACTATAACGCACTCAACAAAATATGTCTAATCATTGTTATCGACAAAATCCCAGAAAATATCGAGATATAATTTTTTGACAATATCGCACACCCTTAATCTCTGCACGGTTGCTTCCAACTTGCATTTGAACTGGTTTAACGTTTGAAAATGAATTTAGACTGCCATAAATATTAGTACTGTATAATTTTACAGTTGTACTGTGAAATAAAATAAAAATGTCTATTATATAGATAATTTCATATTTTACACTGAAATATTACAATAGTAACATTTATTTTGATAAATATTTTTTATTTAATTGTAGTACTAATAATTAATTAATTAATAATTATTATTAATTTATAGTCATATTGATAGATAAATGACAACAAATGTGTCCAAATGATGCTGCCCTACAAACAAGCACAGCGAAAACTTTTTAAATCACAATTTTTATCAGAAAAATTACACTTTTATTTGTGCCCCCTAAATGTTGTTTGGCATGGCAATATTTTGAGTATAGTACAAAAAATAAACTCTTTTATAAGAAGAATGTTGTAAGATCAGGATCTTTGTATGATTCGCTTACAAAAAGGGTCAAAGATTGTCTGTTTAACAATGCTGTAACCACCATCTGGCTGTAAAGAGCATATTTTCCCATTGACTGCCATTCAAAACCAGACGTGTTTTTTTTGCAGAGTTTATGCATGCACAGCTCCCACAGCAGATTGCTATTTTTGTTGCATAGCAACAATGTTTTACCAGTGTCAGACCCATCTTAAAGACTATAATTAATGGAGAAACTGACTTCTTGCTCCATGTATTATACACCATCTTGGGCACACGATCATTGTGCTTTTTCCCAGTGATGTGCATAATTTCTTATCTGCATCTATAAGAATATATCTGAAAATAACATGGCAGCTGCAGTTTAAATGTCGACATATTTCCTATTTGAACAAGAATTTGAGGAGGGACACATCGATGGGTAAATCCCTTATGAAGCTTTTATTTTATGTCAACCATGAACAACTATTTTCAATATTTAGAGGACTGGGCATTCTTATTGAATAGAGCATTTTATTGAACAAAAATCTGGATATGCCCCTAAATGCAAGATGACTATTTAGATTTTGGCCATTTTCCCAAATGAGAATGACAGTTATAATGTCACAATACATTAATGTACAAGGTTTATTTCATAAAGCTCAGGCAAGTCATGTAGTGTGAAGCATGTTGGTTCACTAGAGAAATGAACTCCTGAGGGGAGCATTTCACTAAATATATGCATTATATTACTTTATATTCATTATATTAACTTTACCTGTTAGTAATGTCTTAATTATTTAATCTGTTTCAATAAATTTGTCATGAAAACAAGTTATAGTAACAGTTACTGTGTACATTATTATATTTCCAAAATAAATAGGAGTAGAAAAATAATTTTCTAATTAAATTTTTGCTAGTTAATACAAAACCTGGCTTGTCTGCAATTTATATTTTTTAATTTGAGCTTTGATTTTTATATCCAAAAATAAATAGCATTTCATTTTAATAGTTTGGGCTCTGTTAATAGTAACCTTTAATATTACAGTAATGTGCAAGAAACTGCAAGAGAGAGATTTTTCTTTAAACTTAAGAAATTTTTAATAATAATTCAAATAATTTAAAGAGAGAGAAAATTTGTTCGATAAACAACTGTTTAATAAATAAAAAAATAAGAAAAAAGGGAGCAGTTTTTGTTTAGTTTTCTCCCCTGCTGTAACGTTACGGAATCGTCATGTTTGTGTACCGTTAACGCCTCTATTGTAAGTTAGTGTATTCGTGAATTTCATGGGGTCTTTAACACTATTCTTTACACTACGATTTTATACTTAGATGTCTTACAAGCACTGTCTTTTTTTCTATCTAGCTGCAAAAATGCATTAAGCAACTAAACACATTGTAAACACAGGTAAAAAATAAAATAAAATAAAAATAAATAAAAACACTACACGTGACGTATTACTTACTCTTCTTCCCGCGGTTCCTCCTCCTCCGCCGAATCGTCGAGCTCATCGCTGTCTGACAGAGGCTTGTATCCCACTTCAGTATCGCAATCTTCTATTACACACTCGATTTCATAAAACATTTGCCTTTTCGCTCCGACATCCTCCGGCGATGCCATTTCGAGCAGGAAAAAAAAGCGGAGGAATCTAGACACTGCCTCAGTGCCTCCTCGGACCGGGTTCAGTTGCTGCAGAACACGCGCGCAGACTCAGTGAGCGTTCTGCATACGCCCCGCCCCCCACCACTGCGTAGCGATCTGATTGGACCACAATCGTGAGTGACGTGCCAAAGAAAGGCTGAGATCATCAGTTATGCGACGTGGAAAAAAGCAGCCCCTATTATTTTTAGCAAAATAATTTTAAGAACCAACACCAAATCTTTAAATTTTTCCATGTGAAGTATTTATTATTTTAGTGCAGTCTTGTTTAGTGTAAGTTTGCCTTAACTTGGTGGCTGTGTCATAATGTTCACAATAAACTATTATAATTTTTTTTTAAAAAAGAATAAAATATTCAGATAAATAAAGATTGCTCCTCATTAGTATGCATTTTTATAATGGTGCATATAAATTAAATTGATGAAATAAAAGTTATTTGATGACGTGTAGTTCACATTTTCACAGCTTTTTTTATTTTTTAGGTATTCTTATATACATTAGGCTATATTTCCTTTCTGGTTTCATATTTTGCTGGTTATGTAATTTGTAAATTGCACAGTGTTATTGCATATTGTCAATTATTTATTATTACTTGACTGACCTTTCTAGTTTGCCTCTTTTTTTTATTATTATTCACATCACGCACGTCATACGGCAAACCAATTCCATGCTTCTTGTTCTTGGTAAAACAAGTAAACCTTCCTCAGCCAGTCTTACCCTGGGCTGCAGACACAGCAGGCAGATTTTTCCTGAGTTGACGACCTGTCTGAGTGAATCCATATTTGTGCCGTAAAGGTTCTGTTCAAACTCGCCCGACTCGATGAATTTCCCTGCAGCCAGTTCAGATTCAAAGCTCTGTCGTGACACAAAGTTGTACTCTCTTCCGTTGAGCTCGTGCGTGCGGGGGTTTCGTGTGGTGTCTGTAACGTGTGCAAAATCACATATAAGATACACAATAGATACATATGGCATTTAGGCAGTGTATAAATAATGTCTGTTTGTATGCATTAATTCATGGTTGTATATGCAAAGTTTTGTTCTGTTCTGTTCCAAAGCTTAGAAAGCGTTTTTTGCAGCATTATGTGCATGCTTACAATGTGATGAGTTGCTTTCCAAAGTTTGGAATAATTACGATTTTTATGTTTTTGAAAGAAGTCTCTTCTGCTCATCAAGGATGTATTTATTTAATCAAAAATACAGGTAAAACAATGAAATATTTTTACAATTTAAAATAAGTGTTTTCTATGTGAATGTATTGTAAAATGTAATTTATTCCTGTGATCAAAGCTGAATTTTCAGCATCATTACTCCAGTCTTCAGTGTCACATGATCCTCAGAAATCACTCTAATATGATGATTTGATGCTCAAGAAACATTTATGATTAACAGTTGTGCTGCTTCATATTTTTGTGGAAACTGTAATACATTTCTACAGGATTCTTTAATGAATAGAGAGTTCAAAAGAATAGCATTTATTTGAAATAGAATCTTTTGTAATATTATTTACATTTAATCATTTAGGAGACACCTTTATCCAAAGCAACTTACAAATGAGGAAAACAGCAAGCGATTGTTCATGAAGAGGCAAACAACTCAAGAAGTGCTCAAAATACAAACGTTTCAGACATTGCTTAGAGTAGCTTAAGCTAGACAAGGGAGGATTAAAGGAAAATGATATCAAACTTTTTATGAGGATAGAGATGAGTTTTCCGCTGTCATCATGAATGTCTTTAACTTCACTTACATTTAATGCATCCTAGCTTATTCTTTATCTTAATCTTATTACCTCAAACTGGGAAAATTGTAGCGTATCACATATCAACAAGTAGCAGAAACTTTTTACAACATTGATAATATTAATAAGAAGAAATATTTCTTGAGCATCAAATCATCATATTAGAGTGATTTCTGAAGGATCATTTGACACTGAAGACTGGAGTAATGATGCTGAAAATACAGCTTTGATCACTGCAATAAATTACAGTTTACAATATATTCACATAGAAAACAGATATTTTAAATTGTAAAATACAGCAATATTTTTCAATATTATTACATCTAATAAATCCATCCTGGGTGAGCAGAAGAGACTTCTTAGAAACATTTAAAAATCTTAAATATGATTACAAGTGTATGTAAACCTTCCGAATCAAAACCTTCTCTTATGACATTTGATTTTTGTAAAGATGCTGCTTATGTTAGTGAGCCATTGTGGTTAAGTTTAATGTTAAATAACTTTATGCCAAAGTTCAAGTCAAGTCACCTTCATATAGCGCTTTTATACAGATGGTTTCAAAGCAGCTTTACAGTGATAACAGGAAATTAAAGTAACAGAGATTGTTTTGGCTTTACAGCAGCTCTAGACGAAAGTTATTGTCCAGTTAAAGTTAGTTTTGATTGATTTACTTCCGTTGCAAAGATTAGGTTCTCAAAGTGTTGAAAATTTCTGCATAAACTTCAAAAACATGTGAAAACGCTGACGGCGTGCACATGCACATTACGTGTTGTTGCAGAAAAAGTACTTAAAGTTGTAGAAAAGCACAGTCTTACGTGGAACAGCACCGGTGAACCGGTCCGGCTCTAAGGACAACAGTCTCTGTCTCAGTTCATCATGTCCGCTGTTCGGTGGACCCACCAGAGCGACGGGACGCTTGCGTTCGGGCGGCTGATGGTACAGTGACACCTCCTCATACGTCAGTATATCCCCACTGTGATGCTCTGAACAGTGACAACTTCATTACTGACAAGATTTAGCTAAATATAGTTGTCATTAGTCTAGACAAGTTCTCTTGAAATCAGCTTAAGATTAAGTTACAAGACTTAAATCTGACATTTCTCCGAGGAATTCCCAAACAATGAATGTCCACCACATGAGACAGGTAAATGTTCCTTCTCAGTATGTCTTTTCTTTTTCTTTTTAAATGCAAATTGAAACCAGGGCATGAGAACTGCTTTCATTGTTATTTCATTTTGCTCATCTTTAGTGTGGAGAGGCATGCAAGAAATCACAAAAGAAGAAAAGAAGAAACCCCCCTCCGTGAACAGCGGTCAATAAACCAACAACTGTCCTCAGTCTTTAACCGTTCACACATCGTACCCATCAGACTCATCAAATGTACAGTTTCTGCCAAGCTAAACGGGTGTGTGAAAAAATCCCCTATACTTGCACACAAGCTGTAAATAGGGACTTGATGGGTCATCATCATTCATTTGACCATTAGCAACCAAAAAAGCACTGAAAAAGAATGGATTTACTTCAAAAACAATTGTTACTTAGAAATTGCTAGTAAATTTCACAAATAATTGCAAAGAAAGGGCAAGGAACACATTGAATTAAACATGAAACATTGAAGTAAAAATAATTTTTAACAGTGCAAGATCAGGAACAATCAGATCAATCAAGGATAAATTCAGATTTCATGACTAAGAATAAAAAAAATCATACTCACCAATATTCTTATTAGGGTTATACAATAGTTTTTTTCGTTGCTTTTTGCTTTTCTTAGCACACCAAAGTTTCCCTAAAGAAAGAATAATTATTATCATTGATGAACTTTCCACATTACGTTCAACAGCAACGTCAAAGAATTCAAAGGAGGATGCAAACTCAAAGAAGCATGTACTGTATGTTTATGAGTATATATATATATATATATATATATATATATATATATATATATATATATATATATATATATATATATATATATGTTTTAGCAGGGAAACATTGTCCAGCTCACCTTTATACTCCTGATTCCTGTCTGTGATGGTTTTCTTCATGGCTTCTCTGTGCAGCTGGAAGCTCTTTCCTTGAGAGAACACAAGCCCCTTGTCTTAGACATGCACCACACATACTAGTCATCTTTTATAGAAAGACTATATATTATATGCTATAAATGCATACAACTATCAGTGTTAACAAAATACCTCAAAACAATCATAGAAAACAAATATGGTTTAAATCTAAAACTGGGCAATAGGTGACCATATCCAATAAATATCTAAAAATTCGTTCTGAAAAAAATAAATAAAATTGCCAAGTATTCAAAATGTCATAACATAATGTAACATTTTGATACATGAAAAAACAGTACAAAGAGAATTCTGTGATTTCAATTTTAAGAGATTGAATCATTCAGTGTTATAAAACTATTACAAATAGACCCGTGTTTTCACTGTTATACAGTGCTAGGGGGCGCTATTACTCATCTTCTGAAATAGTACTGAGTTTGTAGATCAAAACAACAGGCGAAGAAGCAGAAACAAGCAATAGAAGCAATGCTTATGCATATATGTAAAATAACACGATTATCAAACATTAAACTGCCTAATGTTACTGAATGAAATGTCGACCCAGGACGAGTTACAGGACTGTGAAGCTTTGATGGACTCAATCTACTCCATCTGTGGTTTGATCATCATTCTGAATCCCATTACACATGTAATCTTTGACAAAAACATGATTTTCTCAGCTTTTTGTTTAAAATGTTGCTTTTTTTAATGAAATTTACCCATATTCAAGTGTTGATAAAAAAAAGTATTCATAAAGCTAGAATATGTTTTATTAAAGCAGAGGCTCTGTTCTTTTATATATATATATATATATATATATATATATATTGCATGTTCAGAATCAGATATTCATACAACAAAACATTCTGGCGGCTATCAAAGTTTTGTGAAAATGATCAAAAATGCTGGAAAAAAAAACTGGTGGGGAAAGAGCGAATTTTATAGAATAGGCCTACTAAAATTTCTAAAACTGTAACTGAAATAAAAATGAATAAAAACTATATAGGTCTAAATATAAAAAAAAACGAATAAAAATGACAAGCACATAAATTACTAAAACTTAAACTAAATTAAAATAAAAAAAATGAATAAATAATATTGCTGAAATCACTGAATCAGAGTTCAAACTTAATGAACAATTAATAAGCGCAAAATCACTGCAAATATATGATAGATATTTGATATGCAGACTATACTTTTTTTTTCATCAATGGCTTTACATGCATTTATTTGTTGTATCCCATAACTCAGTAGGCGCTCTACTACTTGTTCTAAGCAGACACTAACCAGGAATGAGTCCAGCGAGGGGCTTTCGGTCCTCATGCCCTTCCCTGTACGCCTGCCACCAGTTGGGGTCGTCCTGGCTAGTGACGTGGAGGACGTCTCCCTTTTGGAAGGACAGGCCGAGCTCTCTGCAGGGCACATATCGGTCCTCAGATGGGTCATAGCTGAAGTTTGCTTTCACATGCATCTGCAAAGAAAGAGAACGAGGAGGAGAGATGAATGACACATTCAGAGGAAGAAACTTAGTTCTGTCATATGACAACTCTTGGGGTGTTTGGTAATGGATATGAATATGTTTGGTCTTGGCAGAATAGATCTACTGCTGCTGTTATTATTGCTGCTTTTGTTATTGCTGTGCAAGTAGAATGCTGCTGCTGTACTATATATTACACATGATTTACCCATAGCAGATCTATACAGGTGGAGCTGGGGAAGGTGGAGGGTTTCTGTAAGCGTTTCTGTAAATGCTGACCACGTATTTGAAGGTTGATCAGCTCGTTGGCTACTGATACAGCAGGAACCAATCAGCTGAGCCCTATAGAGATGATGTGATTGTAAGCGGATTGAGTTAAGGACCAATCAGCATATCAGGATACTCAACTTTTGAGTCATCATGGTATATTAAATACATCATATTGCGCAGAATCTGTGCATATCTGGCTTACTTGAACGCGTTTGTTCAATTGCATTAAAGCAAAAGCGCAGTCTAAAAAAAATTTGGTTAACAGAAAAGGCATTGTTATTTTCAAACATCCTAAAAAAATTGTTATGTTCCTGTACTTTACTGTATTGATCTGTCCACCTAAAATACATTTTTGGTGAAAAGGATGAGGGTGAAAGAGGAAGGGAGGAGATGGCTAGATGACTGGATTTAGTTTGAATAAGAAATGTATGTATGAAATCCAAAAATGATATATATATATATAAAACCTGTGACGTAGTTAATCTGGTTTCTTTCTTTTCATTTATCTTTGGCTAGTAGAAGTTCTGAATGGCTGGTAACTTTAAAATTTGGTCGGTGAGTGAAAAAGTTAAGTTTCAAACCCTGATCCCAGACATACTTCATGCATAAGGCAATCCCAGAATGCATTGTAACAAGAATCCCACAAGGGTTTCAAACAGAGTCAAAGACAAAAAGGCCCCTTGAAAAGGCAGAACACACTCAAAAGAAGGAATGAAGATGAAGAAATGATGAAGATGAGGTCGTACCACAGCCGGTCTGTGAGGAGCTAGTTTGTTTAGAGAGTTTGGGATGAGCAGAAATGAGAGGGACCCATGCATGCTGGACTAGAGACAAGAAGAAGAAAAAGATTTCTGAAGGATCATGTGACACTGAAGACACGAGTAATGATTATTTTACAATGTATTCACATAGAAAACAGCTATTTTTAATTTTAATATTTAGATTTTTGGTGAGCATTTTTGGTTCAAACACATTAAACCATTTTTACAGACTTCAAAACGTTCGAATGGTAATCAATATCAGCAAATTATTACGGTTAAAGAGTATGAGGCGTTTCAAAGAGCTGATAGATCTCACCAGTATGTTGTGAACATCATTAACACTTTTCCCACGAACTGAAACACCGTTGATCTCTAGGATTTCATCTCCTTCACTGAGCAAGTTGCTTTTCTCTGCTGTCCCTCCACTCACCACCCGGCTGATGATGACGCAGTCATGTTCATTACGAACCGTCACACCCTAAACGTATACAGAAACACAATCAAATGTCTATATACAATCAATGAACGGGATTCAAACGTACAGCTTGAATATAGAATTTAAATGTATAGTTTAAAATCAGAGTATATAACTATTATGACAATATATATACTAGCCTATATAATAAATATATAAAAATATAATAATATATATAAACACACGCACACACACACAAGCACGCACGCACACACACAAGCACGCACGCACACACACACAAGCACGCACACACACACAAGCACGCACACACGGACACACACACACACACACACATGTCTGGTCCGCTATCTTTGTGGGGACTCTCCATAGACGTAATGATTTTATACTGTACAAACTGTATATATAACTGTATATATAACCCTACCCCTAAACCTGCCCATCACATGAAACTTTCTGCATTTTTACATTTCCAAAAAACATCACTCTTTAGGATTTACAAGCTGTTTTCCCCACACACTCACACACACACGCGCACACGCCACGCGCACACACGCACACGCACACACACACACATGTTCATTGTTGCCCTTAGAGACTATAAATGTCAATGAATGTACATGAATGACTCTTACCAAAGGCATGTCACGAGTTTTCTCCAGGGAAACTAGTTTGGTGGTCTTTTCATCCTGGTCCACATCTTCAATAGTTTCAACATCCGATTCCTGCTCGGCTATACAGTCGTGAGCTTCCATCAGGGCCTGAGGAAGAACCATGAACATCACTGGTTAATGGAGATGTCGGCCTCAACTCTTTTGACTTGAGCCAGTAAGGAATCATCCAGAACACCCTAGTAGCTACATAGCAATACTTCAGCAAACACCCTGAACACACCTGCAATTGAATATAAAAAACCTCCCTTCAGCACTTTAGCAACTGCATAGTAACACCTTAGCAACCACCTACTAACTCCACAGAAAACACCCTAACAACAGTCTAGCAACATAAATTAAACCACCCAGAATTAACACTGTAAACACCCTATAGCACCTAGCAACAGCCTAACAACACTTTTACAAATATCCAGAACACAATAGGGGTTATGTGCAACTTGACTTCCGTATTCTGTAAAACAGATCGCATCGCTTCCGGTTCAGGTCTTTTGTATGTGCTTCATGACATTTTTTGCGGTTTTACTCAAGATAACTTAAAAGGAGCGAGCAAAGATGAGCATAACCAATGTCCCTCGCATGTGCAGATTGTTTTTTAATTTTTCTTCTTCACACTAACGTTAAGATATTTAAATAGAATAAAATGGCAATAACAAAGTGAACTAGGTAGGTTAGCTGATGACCTTAAAATCCATAGATATCGTAGTCAGTTCTTACGGCCCTTAACATTTTCTCTGACAAGCGGATGCGATGAGACCAGGTTTCCGGTTTGGTCATGTGACGTTCGACATATACCCTATTGCAACCACGTATCATAATTTTAAAACATTTGAAACACCCTAAAAACTTCATAGCAACACCCTAGCAACCACCTACCTACTCCCTAGTAAGCGCAGAAAACACCTTATAGCAGCTACTTAGCAACAGCCAAACAACACCCTTGCAACCACCCAGAACACTATAGCAACCGTATAGAAACATTTAAAAACACTCATAAAACCTTAGCAACTGCATAACAACAACCTAGAAATCACATATCAACTCCCCAGTAAGCACAGAAAACACCCCACAGCAGATACCTAGCAACAACTTAGTAACACCCTAGCAACCACCTATCAACTCCCTAGTAAGCACAGAAAACACCCCATAGCAGCTACCTAGCCTACAACAGTCTAGCAACATCCTTATAACTACCCAGAACACCAAAGCATCCACATAGCAACATTTTAAATAACTCAACTGCATAGCAACACCCTAGCAACCATTCAAAATTCTAGCATCTCGGTGGCAACTTCAGCACCTACTGTCTTCAGAAAATGTAAAAATCAAGTTATGTAGAATATCTGTATGCTTTGAAAACAAACCCTGCCTTAAAAAAAATAAAACAAGCAAACAATCAACCTTCTTTCAAGCTGAGAAGCACTCAAGCAAGTTCCCGCCCATTTCGTTTAACTGAAGTCTCTGTCCCACATTGAAACCCCCTGACGCAGGATTGCCGCTTTACCTCACTGAAGTTGACAGCCATACCGTACCCCACAATAATAACCCTTGGCCACATCAGTTTCTCAATGCCAGACTGCCAAACATGACGCACAGCTTAACCTGAACATAAATCCAATCCTCCATAATCCCCCCACAGCGCTGTCAATCATCACATCACCTCCTACCTTATCACTGGTTCATGGTCAGACAGCAATAACAATGCTATGCTTATGTATTGCTCATTGTTAATGTTTTAGGCAACTAATGGGACCTTATTGTAAAGTGTCACCAATGCAAAATAAAAGGCTTATCAGCTTTTAAATGTGAGGAGAAAATTCCCATATATTTGTTGCTGATGTCAAAGGTTGTGTGTCTATTAAAGCTTAGGAAAATGATACAGATGCCAACGAGGACACGTTGTGTGACCTTCCCTCATCATTTACCTGTAGGTGTGGGGAAGTCAACAGGCCTGTTAGTTCTGTGGCTTCAGTGTGTTTACTGGAGTGAAGGACACTTTCCACCTGGGGACCAATGACACGAGTCAAGAACATGGATGAGTAAAGTTAGTGTAACGGTCACCAGCTGGAGCGCCCTTGAAAGCACTCCACATCAGACTATTGCCATTCCCTCACAAACTACATCTCCCATAACTCACTGCCTGGACTCATTAGCACTTATTGTTTTCACCTGTGTCTCATCGTCCTGTTTGCTCACCCCGTATCCACCTGTTGGGGGGGCGCTACTGTAAAAAAGAAAGTGTGTACAACTTCCGGTGAGGCGGTGGAAGTACCCTCTTAAAAATAAAGGTTCCAAAATAGGGGTCATAGAAGAACCATTTTGGTTCCCAAAAAACCTTTTAGTGAATCGTTCTAAAAATAACCATTTTCTGAGATGATTTGGCCGCTCATTACACCTAGAGTCAGTTCAAAAATCCAAAAGTAAATTTTTTATTAACTTTGAGAAAGGTTTGTGTAAGATAAATAATCATTCTGTTAACTTTAATGTAATGGATCTTTATCTGCATAATTGACTCTATAAAGAGCCATTTTGTTCCACAAAAGTTTATATATAGTGGAAAAAGGTTCTTTAGATTATTAATATGTTCAAAAAATGGTTCTTTTTAGAACGATTCACTAAAAGGTTTTTTGGGAACCAAAATGGTTCTTCTATGACCCCTATTTTGGAACCTTTATTTTTAAGAGTGTAGTATACCGATGGTATTTTGTGTGCTATTTAACGAAGAGGCTAGGTGTTTTTCTGATCATTTTTTACTATTTAAAGTCGCAAACCTTTATGAGAGATGCCGTTACGGAGCTCAGGGACAACATGGGCTGTTCTCTAATTCTCTAATTCAGTAGCTTAAACGTGATAACCCCACAAACACAGAACGTGTAGGGAACGTTAGGGAACGTTAGTTTATGGTTCTCTAAAGGTTAGTTTGAACAAAACCAAAAACTAACGTTTAGGGAACGTTCCCTCAGGGTTATTATAACGTTCCCTGAACGTTAAGAAAACTTTCCATGGGAACCAAAATCTAAACAAAACCTTAAGGGAATGTTTCCGCAACCAAAAACTATCGTTCCCAGAATGTTGTGGGAACCATAAATTGTTAGCTGGGGAGTGTTTTGAACATAAGCCTAAAACTAAATCAGTGTTCCTGCCAACGATTATACAGTTTCCATCACCTCCCAAAAGACGACGAATCAAAAAGAATATAGCTTAAACTTAAAAACACCCCCAAAACATCTGTTCGTGTGCTAGTTTCACTTCGTGGACAAGAAGCCAACATGAATGACACACAGTAAACATTTCAGTTTAGTACATTTATTAGCTAATTAATAATATCACAATACAATAATACCTTTTCGTGCCCTTAATTGTCCTTACTTTACTGACCTTCCACAAAAGTGCAGCTGCATGCCTACAAGAGCGGCCCTGCAATACATCTGTACTTCACCTGTCGCTGACGCTAGCGCCCAAGCCTTATGATGTTATACGTGTAGGCTCTGGCTCAGCTCAATGTCAGCTTTTAGATACACAAGGTCGTGTCCGACGTCCTTAAATAACACCCGACCGACTGTGTAGATACTGGTGAGTGAGTGTCACGTCCCGCTTGTCTACTTCGAACCAGAAGACGCGCCCACTTTTGACGCAAGGCCTCATGGGACGTAGGAAACTTGTGGATAAGCCTGGTTCTTTCTGTCGTTCCCTGCGAAGTCTTGTTTAGTGTCACACTGCAATTCTCCATGGTTTCATGTCTCTTGGTTTTTGGATTTCTTTTGCCTGTTCCGTGGATTACTCGTTTGCCCGTGTTCCCATGGACTGCCTGTGTTTGACCCTGCCTGATTACTTTGGATTACGTCTTTGGATTACCCCGTTCAATAAATACTGCATTTGGATCTCAACCTTTGTGTCTCAGAGAAGTTCATGACAGTCAAATTTAATCTAGACCTTTTAAGCCTCTAGACAAGCATCACTATGACTTATCGATCCTTAAAAAAATCCTTACACATGCAGAAAGTCAAATACATTTTCATTACATTTCATGCAAATTTTGCAACACCCAATTGTACAAATTTAACCCTCTGGTGCTCGAGTGGCGGTCAAAAATAGCAGTTAAATGAATGTATTATATTTTAATTTGATTTAATATTTGATTTAATATTTTCAGTTTTTTTTTTTGTTTTACTCTAAAACTGTGAGAAAATCAAAGCCATAAATCTAAACAAGCTGTGCTCCAAATTTGAGGTTGATATCTTAAAAAATGCTTTCAGTAAGATTTTGTTCAGGTGCAGTACCAAAAGTTTCCACTAGATTAAATTCATTTGACTAGCTTTTGAGTACAAGTGTGACTATTTATTCAGGACTATTTAACCTTTTCAAATCATGTCCATGATTTTTTATTTGTGTTCACATAGCAAGTGCCAAAAGCTTTACCAAGATTTGTACCATTCTGATGAAGTAAAACAATTCTAAAAATAAAAAAAAAAATGTAAAATTAGGGTCATTCCAGTTTGCTTCTAAAAAAAAACAAAAAAGTTTAATTTTAGATCTGATTAATGAATTGTAATCAATTCAAATAGATCAAATTTCAAATTAGATAAAAGTCTGCTAAATTAATAAATGTAAATGTAACCTTCATAATTGTTGAGGCACAAATCATGATAAAAACTCTGCTTATATTCAACAATTTTTTGTATTTTAAAGTCAATATGAAATAATCATATTCACATTCTATAGTTGCAAAAAATTATTCATGCCAGTTTCATTAAGTGATGAAACACCTCTCTGTGTTGCATTTGACAATAAACTAATCAACACACACACACACACACAGACACACACACACACACACACACACACACACACACAGACACACACACACACACACACACACACACACACACACACACACACACACACACACACACACACACACACACACACACACACACACACACACACTGATTGTAATAATCCATTAGATCTCATTCTGGCCTCCAGGAAGTCTTAGTGCATCACACTTCAGTCTGTAAGCCAATGACGGATTACATTCCCAACAGCCAATGGCTTCCTCCAGTAATTTGGCACAAGGCAGATCAACCAATTACCACGTCCTTATTAAGCGCCTTTGCTCAAGTACAATGACTACAAACACCTCAAAAAAGTACAGATTCACATTTAAGCTGCGGTGCAAAATCTAGTGAGATTCCTGAATAAACAGCATTAGTGTGCTTCTAACACAAAGGTTGTTTAATTATGCTAAGATAACTTCATTGAGAATGCAATTCCAGAATGCATTGCGTCAGAGTTACAACTGTATTACAACTTCTTTCCCAAGGATAACACAATAAAGTTGCATTAACTTATTTCCATTGTGGTCCTTGATTTTAGAGAGTCAATCTCATGCGATTAGCTCTGTGCAAAAAAAAAAACATTTTATTGAATGTAAACACATATATTTGATTATAAATATACTTGCACCACCGTTCAAAAGTTTGGAGCCAGTAAGATTTTTTTTTTAATTAAAACTTTTATTCAGCGAGGATGCATTAAATTAATTCAAAGTGACATTAAAGACATTATAATGTTACAAAATAATTCTTTCAAATAAATAATAATAAACATTACATTTATTTTATTTTGTTCTATTCTATTTTTAAGCTCTTTTGAACTTTGATCAAAGAATGAAGACTGGAGTACTGATGCTGAAAGTTCAGCTATGCCAGCATAAATATAAATGACATTTTAATATGCATTACAATAGAATGTAAAAAAATAGACTATTTCACTATTTTTACTGTTTTTTTTAGCTAATAAATACAGCCTGGTGAGCAGAAGAGACTTCTTTCAAAAACGTTTAAAATCTTACCGACCTCAAACTTAGATAGATAAAAACTAAATTAAATATGTAAACTAAACTATATTTGTGAGTTACTTGCATATCTATGCATATTAAAATAGTTAATTTTTAGCTTTGTGACCTGTTAACTCTGCAGTCTTTTTGTATGACATATAGAGTTGTTCGCTATTGCATTCTTTCGAGTTGAATGGGACACAGAATAAGAAGGTACAAAAAGCAATGAATCCGTGAAAATTCTTATATATAGCCCCTTTAAAAGAAACGATTAACTTTAAACAAACTTTCTATTAACATTACTGGAAGGGGTTCGCTGTTATGTGAGCTAGCTCCTCCACTACATGGCCAGTGTTCAGCAGATGTAGCGCTGGAGGAATGTGAGTGGTACCTCGTCTCTGAGCTGCTGTGCGTGTGTGGTGAGCGGGTACGGTGGGCACAGGCGTCTCATCCCGAGAGCTACGCTGCGGTGCATGATGAACGCCTGCCTGAAGTCTGTCTGAAGCAGGAGCTCCATCAGCAGATGAAGGTCCTCCTGACTCTCAGCATCAGTCAGACACAGATGAAGACACTGCAGAGAGTCCAGCAGATCCTCCAGCTCTGAGAACACAGAGGGAAACGCCATTGATAATGATTTAAAAAAAAAAAAAAAAAAAAAAAAAAAAAAAACACGACCTTGGTTCCCCACACATTTTAAAGCAAAACCATGGAGCTTTCCCTCTTCGGTCCACCTACTGGTTGGAAACGAAACTGTCCATTACCACTGTCGTAAATAATTTAGCCTAGCGTTGCACGCGCGCTCGCTGTTTATCCAGCGCCGGCTTTAGAATGAACGATGTCCACAGACGAGGTCGAGTATGTTACATGATTTCATGAAAGGATGATGTATTGCGACATCAGAAACTAAGAAAAACTAAATAATGACTATTGTAACGCTTGCCGTAAAGCAAGTCAAATTTGTAGTTTTCTTATGTCTCATTCGGACTACAGAAACGCGACCTGATCTGGCAAACTTGCATAGTGTGTTAATAGAAGATATAGTGTGGTTATAGCAGATATAGTGTGATTATAGCAGATATAGTGTGATTATAGCAGATATAGTGTGATTATAGCAGATATAGTGTGTGTTTATAGCAGATATAGTGTGGTTATAGCAGATATAGTGTGATTATAGCAGATATAGTGTGTGTTTATAGCAGATATAGTGTGGTTATAGCAGATATAGTGTGATTTATAGCAGATATAGTGTGTTTATAGCAGATATAGTGTAATTATAGCAGATA
Organism: Meda fulgida; assembly: GCA_030578275.1. Lineage (NCBI taxonomy): Eukaryota > Metazoa > Chordata > Actinopteri > Cypriniformes > Leuciscidae > Meda > Meda fulgida. Next base: position 3,187,504 of record CM060635.1, read on the forward strand.
TAGTGTGTTTATAGCAGATATAGTGTGATTATAGCAGATATAGTGTGTTTATAGCAGATATAGTGTGGTTATAGCAGATATAGTGTGATTTATAGCAGATATAGTGTGTTTATAGCAGATATAGTGTGATTATAGCAGATAGTGTGTTTATAACAGATATAGTGTGTTTATAGTGTGTTTATAGCAGATATAGTTTGTTTATAGCAGATATAGTGTGATTATAGCAGATATAATGTGGTTATAGCAGATATAGTGTGTTTATAGCAAATATAGTGTGTTTATAGCAGATATAGTGTTTTTATAGCAGATATAGTGTGATTATAGCAGATATAGTGTGTTTATAGCAGATATAGTGTGGTTATAGCAGATATAGTGTGGTTATAGCAGATATAGTGTGTAGCAGATATAGTGTGGTTATAGCAGATATAGTGTGGTTATAGCAGATATAGTGTGATTATAGCAGATATAGTGTGTTTATAGCAGATATAGTGTGGTTATAGCAGATATAGTGTGGTTATAGCAGATATAGTGTGGTTATAGCAGATAAAGTGTGATTATAGCAGATATAGTGTATAGTGTGGTTATAGCAGATATAGTGTGTAGCAGATATAGTGTGCTTATAGCAGATATAGTGTGATTATAGCAGATATAGTGTGTTTATAGTAGATATACTGTAGTTAAAGCAGATATAGTGTGGTTATAGCAGATATAGTGTGATTATAGCAGATATAGTGTGTTTATAGCAGATATAGTGTGATTATTGCAGATATAGTGTGTAGCAGATATAGTGTGCTTATAGCAGATATAGTGTGATTATAGCAGATATAGTGTGGTTATAGCAGATATAGTGTGTTTATAGCAGATATAGTGTGGTTATAGCAGATATAGTGTGGTTATAGCAGATATAGTGTGTTTATGGGGTGAATGTGCAGATGTATTCTCCAACACGGGCTCTGACCGACCGGGTTGACATTTCAGCGTGAGAAATCGGGGGTGTGGCGTGTGAAACTACTCAAATGCATTTGTCTCACGGCCAATGCGTGAGAGTTGGCAGCCCTGTAGTGTGGTTATAGCAGATATAGTGTGTTTATAGCAGATATAGTGTGGTTATAGCAGATATAGTGTGGTTATAGCAGATATAGTGTGATTATAGTAGATATAGTGTGGTTATAGCAGATATAGTGTGATTATAGTAGATATAGTGTGGTTATAGCAGATATAGTGTGATTATAGCAGATATAGTGTGGTTATAGCAGATATAGTGTGATTATAGCAGATATAGTGTGGTTATAGCAGATATAGTGTGATTATAGCAGATATAGTGTGTTTATAGCAGATATAGTGTGGTTATAGCAGATATAGTGTGTTTATAGCAGATATAGCAGATATGGTGTGGTTATAGCAGATATAGTGTGGTTATAGTAGATATAGTGTGTTTATAGCAGATATAGTGTGGTTATAGCAGATATAGTGTGGTTATAGCAGATATAGCAGATATAGTGTGGTTATAGCAGATATAGTGTGGTTATATGTGGTTATAGCAGATATAGTGTGGTTATAGCAGATATAGTGTGTTTATAGCAGATATAGTGTGGTTATAGCAGATATAGTGTGGTTATAGCAGATATAGTGTGGTTATAGCAGATATAGTGTGGTTATAGCAGATATAGTGTGGTTATAGCAGATATAGGACCACAAAGCGAATCCAGAAGTGCCTTTCACCCTGTTACGACTTGATGAACCACTGATAAGATTGTGGAAACATTATTTTAAGATAAAACAATTTCCATAGTTTTGCTTTAACTAATGCATTTCAATGACTTTTCCAGTCACTTCTAAATGACTAGATTTTTAAATCGACAAGTTTAAATCGACAAAGGTCTCTAATACAACAACAACAACAATCTTTCTGAGCTTGTCAACGCAAGGCCGGCTGCATTAAAACTTTGTTTTCCTTTAAGTCCTCCTGTGGTGAAAATCACGCTTTTATTAATGTGCTTTAACACAAACCATGTGTAAATTCATAAGTCGACAGCATTGCTGAGTATTTTCTCCTTAAAACTGCAGTGACCCAAAGACAGTCTCAAAAACACGGTTTGAAATCGCTGGCGTTTCTGACTTCAAAAACTACTTGTAGCAGCTAACCAATCAGATCAACGTGTGGGCGGGCTTTAGCATATCATTAACAGCAAACTAGCAGGGTAGTCTCTCGAGAGTTATCCCGGTGTATTTTTTTCGTTGATATGAAAAATCAGATAGATTTAGCAATATAGCGTGAGTATGATGTATATTACGACGTTATGATGAACTATATGTCTCAGTTGTTCACAGCGTTTCTGATGATTGTTAGAAGGCAGACTGAGATGGCGAACGGGATCATAGTTTGTGCAACATTAGCAACACATTATTAGCTTTTTGATAACATAGTCAAGCCAAAGGCTAATCATATTAGTTGCCGTTATGTGTCCGATGTTGTAAAGAGCATACCATTGTGCAGCGTTTACCTCAGTAAGTTCACCGAGTGAATCTGTGAGCTGGCGCGAGTGAGTGGAGGCGGGGCTAATTAGCATATTCATGGTATGCAAAGTTTGTAGTTACATTCAAGCTATTTTAAGGCATGATGATTTTTTTTCACACGAAAAAACGTTTAAATATGTAATTTTGGTCATAAAAAGAAGAGTTTTAAGGGATAAAATTATTCGCTACAGGGAGGACTTTATTGTTTGTTAAAAACAATAACAACTTGTGAATGACATACCATGACAACTATTTTATGTGTACTATTCAATTAACACTGCAAAAGGAAAATGTTTTCTTGCTTAGAATTTTTGTCTTGTTTAAAATTTCTGAAAAAAGGCATTATGGAGTGTATTAAGTGATGTATTAACAATTTGTTCCCACAACTTACTAATATGTCAACACGTTTTACTAATTCGTTCCCTCGTTTTACTAAATCGTGACCATGTTGTAATTCGTTCCTTTTAGTTAAATCAAAATGAGGGAACAAATTAGTACAACATGGCCCCGATTTAACTAAAACATGGTAAGGAAATTATTATATTGTGCGCACAATTCATCTAAAATGAGCGAATGAATTAGTTAAACGTGCTGACTTATTAGTAAGGTGTGGGAACAAATTGTTAATTCATGGCCACAATATATATTTTTGACTGAAAGCAAGAACTGACAACTGGGTCAAAAATAAATTCAAAGGGAAAACAAGATTAATTTCCTAAACCCCTTTTCTTTTCTTTTTTTACATTTCTCCTGATGTCCAGAAAACACGACAAAAGAAAATATTATATCAAAAATAACACACTTCACCTTCAAGGCTTTTTACTGTACCACATATTTACATGCTATATACCATTGTTTTGCGTGAAAATCATTGCATAAATTTCACTTTCAAATCCACATTGTGAAATGAAATGTTGACATTTGTCACCAGTCAACAAAATCTTGAGTTGAGTAAGCCGTCAGTCATTTAGCAGACATTTTTATCCCAAGGGATGCGCAGTGCACTTCTTATCGGGGCAATCCTGAGAAACCTGAGGTTAAGAGTCTTGCTCACGAGTACAGACGTGAGATCGTCTCAGGAGCTTTTACAATCACATGTGAAAGATATCCTGCTGAACTACATTAGCGTTCAAAAGTTTGGGGTCGTGAGATCATTTAATGTTTGAAAGAAGTCTCTTATGCTCACCAAGGCTGCATTTAGTTTATCCAAAAATTGTGCAATATTATTATGACATTTTCTATGTGAATATATTGTAAAATGCAATTTAACAGAACTCAAAAGAACAGCATTTATCTGAAATGGAATATTCTGTAACATTTGATCAATTTAATGCATCCTTGCTGAGTAAAAGTATTAATGAATGTCATCAATAATAAACTTTTGAATGGCAGTGTATATCTGTAAAATAATCTTTATTACTATAGACTGACTTTGCTAATTTCCTAAATGTTTACTTCAGCTCTTTCAGACTATTCCAGATCACTCCTGAACGTGTCTTGGCAGGTTGTTCAACATGTAATTGCCGTTAACCCTCTAGTGTCCCTCACCTGTTGTAGTTTCCTCTTCTGAGCTTGACTTGGCAACGTCCATCGCATCAAAAAAGGGATGATTGTTGCCCTCAATGCTGCTCTGTGTCAATTCCTGAGCCGAGGAAGAGTTCAGATCATCAATATCCTGTTCAAAAGCCTCTTCCTCCTCCTTCATCATCTCTGGACTGTCTTGGGATTTCCCCGTCTGGTCACTGCAGCATTGAGCGATGAGTTTGTCGGGACCGTCCATGTCTCTGTCCTCCGTCATGTCCCCGTTCATGTGTAACGTTAACATGGCTGTTTTATAGTGAAGGTCAACACAATAAACTACAAGAGTTCAGAGCACATGCAAGACATTGATGCATATTCATACCCTGAAACAACATGTACACACGTACTGTACAGTAGTGGCCAAAAGTGATTTGCCGAAGGCAAATTTGTTTTTAATATATATTTAATATATTAAGTATGAGGGAAGAACAAAACGCTAAACTAAACTTGTTTATCTGACAAAATTATTTGCAAGCTACAGGTTTTATTTTTCTATGCAAAAAAAAAATGCATAGAAAACAAAAAGCTCACAGCAAAAAGCAGAAGTAATCATAAATCAGAAAAACATAATCAGTTATTAATATTTCATTGGTTCTCTCATTTTTGCATGTGTTCATAAATTCTTTATATGACAACCTGGCCAAAAATTGATGTCGCCACAATCTGGTATGTTTCATTGCGTTATCAATGCATAACTGCACAATATGCTTACAAAATAAGCATTTTAATCATATTTGAAGATGCCAATTTTCCTTGGCTCACTTTCGGCCACTATTGTTCATATAAATATGACATAAAACTAAATGCTTACTATTAAAACTAGCTTGTTCTGGATTTGGACAGTTATGTGATGAGATTTCATTCGAAACTCTTTTATCTAAAAAGATCAATGAGAATTAGATTTCTGAAGATATGAGCCCATTAAAGGTGAAGTGTGTAATTTTGGCGCCACTAAACTGCACAATACAGGAAACTTTCAAACATTTGGTGAAATCTACTTCCTCTGAAGGAACCAATCAAGTTTCAGCAGTCACACATTCACACTTTCAGCTGTTTAAAGCAACAGGTGGCAGTGAAATACGACCATCTGTTCATCTGAGATTACTTCAGAATTACACACACCCATGAGCACGCACGCACACACACGAGCACGCACGCACACACACGAGCACGCACGCACGCACACGCACGTTTTGTTCATGCATCTTTTACACCTTAAAACACAATGTCAATCTCGATTAATAACATCAGATTATTTACATCTAATTACAGGACATTGATCTACTTAACAAGCCAACAAACAGTCACCTATAAATAACTTCATGCTGACCAAACATCCCTTACAAACATTAACACAATCTCAGTTACTAAAACCATAATAAATCAACTCAAGTCAAAAATAAAACGACAGAAAGAAAGCGAAGGTATTTTGGCGGAAACTGCGGATACTATAGTACATTTTTGCAAGGGATTGAGTGAAATATTTAATTCTGGTCAGCTCATTTGATCACTTCACTTTATTTCATGCGGTTTTTATATTACTTGCAACCATTTCTAGCATAAATCCAGTAGTAATTGACCTTCTAAGTGCCACTATCGTGTCCCACTTGATGAACGTATATAACAGCGAATGTTCTTGCACGTCTCTCCTATAGTACGTTTGAACCTTTGACCTTTCAGTCACTAAATACTAAACTGCAGCAGCCCACCAATACGAACTAAAAGCAAAGCAATCATAAAAGTAAATGACTATTAATGTAAACAAAACGACACCTATTACTCACTGTGTGCATGGAGTCTCCCTCCGCTGTTTAAGGTCAATAGAGGGATAATTCCAGTGGTGTTTTCACTGAGGTCCAGTAGAAGTGTGTGTCCACAGCTCAGGTGTCTGAGGATAAACTTGCTCAGCTGTGACTTCATGAGTTCAGTAATCTCCTGTAAACCCGTCAGCGCCACGAGACTGAGCATGCAGGCGTTTTCATCATCATCATCATCATCATCATCATCAACATCTTCATCATCAACATATCATCATCATCACGTCTATATTCGCTCTGATAGATTCTACAGCAACTAATATAATTCATCCGGTTCTTTTAATTTTCCAAATTTCATAACCCATATGGTGTAGATTACAAATTGACATTAAATCTCAAATTCTTTGGAGCAATAACTTTGTAGAAAAACAATTTTTTTATTTTTAGTTATATATAATCATTTTATTTTCAAAATGTTTCCCTCAAATTGACTGCATGCATCCATCCAATCATATGCTTTTTGTGATTTAAAAATGTAAATATATACATATATATATATATGTGAAAATAAAATGATTATATATATATATATAGTCCAAAATAGCATATGATTTAATGAAATGAGATTAAGCAGTACCTAATTTAATTTGAGAAAAAAATAACAAAATGAATGACCTACAAAAGCATATAATTTCAAAAATAATTAAATTGTTTTTTTTTCTGCAAATTGACTACATCCATCCGATCATATGCTTTTTTTGTTCATTTACAAATATAATATAAAATAATAATGAAGATACACACACACACACACACACACACCTTTGTTTGTGTCTGAAATATTCCAAGTTTATAATGAAACTGTAAAAAAAACACACATTAAAAATTAGATATATGAAGCACTGCAGAATTAGTGAATGAATGCACTGGTGAATTAGTAGACCATAATCACACACTTTAAGGAATTATGTTTTTATTCATTTTATTACAAGAAAATTCCACAATGCTATTTTTATATAATGATCAAGGATTTTATTATTGTAGTCTCTCTCATTAGGTTCTTATCATTACAGAAAATGTTATTATACAGATTTGTTCAATGTCTCCTCATTGCTTGGTCATATTCCGCAGGAGTGCTGGTCACATTTATCTGTACAATTCAATTGTTCTTTTTTTTACTGTACATTTTTGTGTAGTTGATTAAAAAGGCAGTCAGCACTTAAATAAGCTGTTGTTTTTTTTTCCTCCTCTTTTTAAAGTATATTCAAATAAAATGTTCGCTGTGACTCCACCCCCTGGGGGAGGGGGCGGGGCTACACCAGGTCATGTGATTATAAGGAAGCTTCAGGGATTGGGTGACCAGGCTCGTGTTCCCCCGGGCACGACCTTCGTGCACCCATGCGTTTGGCACTGCGCACACAAACAAGACTCACGAGATAAACGACAAGCAAAGCTCTTTGTGATGTCATAATGATGCCTACTAATGGGAGGAAAAGTAAAAGTGTCACGTCAATGACACGTAAGACAAAAAGTGCCACCCTCCAGAGTCCGGATTTCAAGTTGTTGTGTTCTTCCCCAAGTCCGAAAAAAACAAAAGCAGTCATTTTTCATTTACTTGTCTGTTTTTACGTTAAAACGGGGAAATAATATTCTCTCCTTTCTTTCTTTTTTTTTTTATCTCCGGGCAGGCACCTACAGTTTTCTATTAAAATGCTACAGCTATAAGATCTAGCATTGAACACACAAAGCAACTGCAATGAAAAGAATAAAGTTGCCTTAATATAATAATAATAATTAATAATAATGACAAGAAAAATGCAATAATAATAATAATAATACAGAATAAATCTCTTTTTATAATTAGATTTTATAATTTAAAAGTTATATTTTTTCTTTCTTTGAAATAATAGATTTTTTTTCTCATATGTATCTAGTTTTGTGATCAAGATGTTGACTATACTTCAGCGTTATCCAAATCAATAAAAACTAGCTGTGCCGTTGCATATTACAGTCAATGATATGTGAACATGCACCGTGAACCACCCGTCACTCTGTCCTTCTGCTTGATTCTGTCATCATAGACGGCCGATGACCATCACGTCCACCACCTCGCCCTTGTGCAGCTCCACGTATTGCTCGGTTTTGGGAGGTAGCATCAGGAGTCCGTTAGCGCTGCGCATGCTCATGAGTCGGCTGCTAACCTGGTTCCCTGGACAAAGACAGAGAGAGGAAGAAAAGTCTGAAAGTGAACTCTAGGGGCCCTATTTTAATGATCTAAGGCTGCTTTCACATCTGTAGTTCGGTTTGGTGCGGACCAAGTGCGAAAGATAATACTTTGTATAGCATTTTTCAGGCGTTTTGGTTCCTTTTCACACCACACTGGTCCGAACACTCTGGTCCGAATCAGTTGATTAAACTAACCAAAAAATGCAGTCACGTGACAACATCCACATCACTCATGCCTTCTTAGTGTAAAGATAATTTTAATAATCTAAAGAACTTTTTTTTTTGGAATGAAAGGGTTAAAGGTTCTTCATGGAACCATCAAAGCCACTAAAGACCACTGAAACAGTGAAACCGACAACATTATTAACTGTGTTTACAATTGCTTTATAAGCCTTGGAAGCTGAAGCTCAGGATTATAGTAAGGGGTGTTACATATTGTCGCAAATTGGTCGTTCAACCACGTTGGTTAATGATGTCACGCAGGAGTGGAGTAATAACTTCTTTTAATGAATCTGTTTGAGATTTAATTAACGCTAGATGTTTTGCTAGAAATGACAGACATGGCATCTGAGGACTTTTTCTCATTTTTCTCAGACCACACAACTATATTTTCGGGAAACACAGACTCGTTGAACTGCTGATAACGATGCAACTTGCGACCATAGTTGGATAACGATGCTTTCAGGACACGCAGCCCAGGACGAATCCAAAAAGTTCTCAAAGACAAATAAGAGAGTATAAGGAGATATTATAAAATGCAGGTCAGTAAATCTGTTGGAGAGAGATAATAGATGTGTTACCTGTGCTCTGTGCCCATGGCAGAGGTTCCTGATGGTGCCACGTCAAAATACAGCGGTGATACTCAGGACGTGGGTCCAGCTTCACATCACATGACAACTGCAAACAATCAAGCAGATTTGAGTTTTTTTTTTTCCTTCAATAGATTATTGAAATTACTGTTTTAAAGTTGATGCACTGACACAAGTTTAGGGTCTTTAACTTTTTTGAAAGAACTTAATACTTTTTTTTCAGCAAGAATGCATTAAATCAATCAAAAGTGACTGTAAAGACATTTATAATATTATAAACGATTTCTATGCTCTTTTGAACTTTCTATTGATCAAAGAATCCTAAAAAAAAATGTATCAAAGTTTCCACAGAAATACAGGTCCTTCTCAAAAAATTTGCATATTGTGCTAAAGTTCATTATTTTCCATAATGTAATGATAAAAATTAAACTTTCATATATTTTAGATTCATTGCACACCAACTGAAATATTTCAGGTCTTTTATTGTTTTAATACTGATGATTTTGGCATACAGCTCATGAAAACCCCAAATTCCTGTCTCAAAAAATTAGCATATTTCATCCGACCAATAAAAGAAGTGTTTTTAATACAAAAAAAAGTCAACCTTCAAATAATTATGTTCAGTTATGCACTCAATACTTGGTCGGGAATCCTTTTGCAGAAATGACTGCTTCAGTGCGGCGTGGCATGGAGGCAATCAGCCTGTGGCACTGCTGAGGTGTTCTGGAGGCCCAGGATGCTTCGAGAGCGGCCTTAAGCTCATCCAGAGTGTTGGGTCTTGCGTCTCTCAACTTTCTCTTCACAATATCCCACAGATTCTCTATGGGGTTCAGGTCAGGAGAGTTGGCAGGCCAATTGAGCACAGTAATACCATGGTCAGTAAACCATTTACCAGTGGTTTTGGCACTGTGAGCAGGTGCCAGGTCGTGCTGAAAAATGAAATCGTCATCTCCATAAAGCTTTTCAGCAGGTGGAAGCATGAAGTGCTTCAAAATCTCCTGATAGCTAGCTGCATTGACCCTGCCCTTGATAAAACACAGTGGACCAACACCAGCAGCTGACATGGCACCCCAGACCATCACTGACTGTGGGTGCTTGACACTGGACTTCAGGCATTTTGGCATTTCCTTCTCCCCAGTCTTCCTCCAGACTCTGGCACCTTGATTTCCGAATGACATGCAACCACTGAGCAACAGTCCAGTGCTGCTTCTCTGTAGCCCAGGTCAGGCGCTTCTTCTGCTGTTTCTGGTTCAAAAGTGTCTTGACCTGGGGAATGCGGCACCTGTAGCCCATTTCCTGCACACGCCTGTGCACGGTGGCTCTGGATGTTTCTACTCCAGACTCAGTCCACTGCTTCCGCAGGTCCCCCAAGGTCTGGAATCGGTCCTTCTCCACAATCTTCCTCAGGGTCCGGTCACCTCTTCTCGTTGTGCAGCGTTTTTTGCCACACTTTTTCCTTCCCACAGACTTCCCACTGAGGTGCCTTGATACAGCACTCTGGGAACAGCCTATTTGTTCAGAAATTTCTTCCTGTGTCTTACCCTCTTACTTGAGGGTGTCAATGATGGCCTTCTGGACAGCAGTCAGGTCGGCAGTCTTACCCATGATTGCGGTTTTGAGTAATGAAACAGGCTGGGAGTTTTTAAAAGCCTCAGGAATCTTTTGCAGGTGTTTAGAGTTAATTAGTTGATTCAGATGATTAGGTTAATAGCTCGTTTAGAGAACCTTTTCATGATATGCTAATTTTTTTAAACAGGAATTTTGGGTTTTCATGAGCTGTATGCCAAAATCATGAGTATTAAAACAATAATACACCTGAAATATATCAGTTGGTGTATAATGAATCTAAAATATATGAAAGTTCATTTTTTATCATTACATTATGGAAAATAATGAACTTTATCACAATATGCTAATTTTTTGAGAAGGACCTGTATAAAGCAGCATAACTGTTTTCAATATTGGTAATAATCAGAAATGTTTCTTGAGCAGCAAATCATCATATTAGAGTGATTTCTGAAGGATCTTGTGACACTGAAGACTGGAGTAATGATGCTAAATAATGCTAATAAATTAAGCCAGTAAATGCAAAGCAATGATCATTTTTTAAATAATAGTTACCAAATATTTTATTCAAGCTGCAATGCATGCTGGGAACTGGCACAACATTGTTTAAAGTTCAACGTGTTTATTTAGATAACTCAATTTGGAAAGTTGGGACAACTATGGGCAAGTTTTGGACAAATACTTGAGAATCTAAATAAGGTCAACAAAATCTTTTTTATTTTTTTTTTTTACATTTGTTTAATTTTTTTTTTTCAGTGTGTAAAAGTCCTCTGTTATTATTACTTGTAAAATCAAAGGTGGTCTTACCCGGGCTTTTATTATTGTGGGCCGCGGGTCTAAGATTCCCTGCATCTTCCTCAAGGCAGGAATGACGAAGAGGTTACATGTTACGACCGCTGACACGGGATTACCTGTGAAGCACGAGAGACGGTGCTCATTAAATTGAAGAAACATAATAGACAAAAAAATAGTAAAATCTGTGAATTACAGACTAGTATGTGTTTTGAAAAATACACCAATAAACTCTCTCACCGTCCCTACCTGGCAGAGCAAAGATAAGTTTTCGAGACCCGTCCATATCAAGAGTGGCAAATGTTGTGGGGAGACTAACGGAAGACAAACCAGAGCTCAAAACCCGCGTGGACTGATTCTCAAAGTCTGACACTCAATATCAGGGTGTTTTCACACTGCGTTTATTTCAAGCTGAGAGCAGTTCACAAGATTTACACTGCATAAGATCGCTTTCAATAAACTAAGACATGGTGAATGCAGTTCGCTTTAAGTCTGTGGTGAAATGGGGTTCACCTATAAATGTGCATTGTGAATGCAAAGCACTCTATTTGACTTTATTTTCAGTTGAATTAAACAAACACACAAGCATTTTTGCTCATTACAGGTAACCATAATGACACACCTATTTTTGGTATCGTAAACTACACATACAGGCCTTTCTGAGCGTTATGCAAAAGTGCACGATCCATGTAAAGAAGTTGCGACATATTTACAAAGTATATTACTATTTATTTTTTTGGATTCATTTCTATTCATTATTATTTCTATTATTCAATAACTTTTCTTAAAAATAAATAAAACATTAAAATTAAAATTAAAAATGAAATAAAATGGATTAAACAGACTGGCATCCAAGTCTATTTTTGGAGTTTTTCTAATCAATTTCGATCCAGTTAAAGTAGATATATTAATATTAATTTTTTTATTAATATTGATTTTGAAATTGATTAGAAAAACTCCAAAAATAGACTTGGATGCTGTTTGTTTAATCCATTTTATTTCATTTTTAATTTTAATGTTTTATTTATTTTTTAGAAAAGTTATAGAATAAAGTATATTACTATTTTTTTTTTTTTGGATTCATTTCTATTCATTATTATTTCTAATCTTCTATTTCTTTTCTAAACAAATAAAATAAAATAAAAATATAATAAAATAAATGAAATAAACTAAATGGACTGGCATCCAAGTCTACTTGTTGGAGTTGGACTTGTTGAATCCAGTTAAAGTGTTTATTTCATTTAAAATGGATTTAAGTGTGAAAACACCCTGAATCTGCATCACTTCCACAGCTACAATCTCTACGCAGATGTCACCCGTTTCTTCAAAAACTCACCCTGGTTTCATGAAGACACGTCCAAAGTGTATCTGAGCATGAAGATCGATATCAAGTACCTGTTTCAGGTAATCCTGTGAAAACATCCATTTACAATGATTTTAATGATGAAGTGAACATGGACCAATTGCAAATAACTGTGCTGTGTGACAAATAAAGTTTTCTGATTGTAGAAACACAGAATTCTCTTATCTAATGTGAATGTACATCATTTTAAACAGATCTGTAATTATGTAAAGTACAAGGCACCTCATTTCTTTAGGTGTAAAACTCTTTGATGTGAAAATCTCAGTGAGATACATCTCATCTGAAGGGGTCAGCGGGTCTTACTACCATCCAGCCACTAGATGTCAGTATAAAGCAGTGATTACTAAATCAAACTCAAAGTCTGCACATCATCGGACGTGTTATGCTTTTCCATGCATCTTCCTAAAATTGCAGTTTTTCCTTTAACAAGGACATTCCTGCATTTGGAACATCATCAAACCAAAAATTACAAAAGCACCATTTAGCTGTTGATTTTGTCTTTACAAAGCAACCAACAAAATAGATAGCATATAAACGTCTTGTACCTTCTCCCCCATAGACACGCCCCCTGAGGTGATGATGACGTCGGCACGACTGATTCCCTCATTCAGAGCATTCAACAGGTCATCAGGGCTGTGGGACACCAATGTAACAGTTACCATAACAAATGACGTCAAAAAAACAAAACAAAACAAAAAATATATATAGGGTACAACGGGCGCACCGGGGTAGAAGGTGCGTTGACTTTATTCTCTTTTAGACCACTAGATGGCACAAAAAATCAGCCCAGCACTTCTCTTAAAGGCCTTTTACTACGTAACTTAACGTAATTTCCACTGAAACAGGAAGACATGGCGGGACATATCGAGCAGCTCCTCCACTTTAAAAAAAAAAGCCAATAGCGTTTTGTTTATATCACAGCTCATCCAGAGCTGTTGAACTCAGTAAAGCCGCAGTTTCCTCCTAATCTCGAACCGTTTCTCCTCCTGATCTCCTCCATATCTCTTTAAAATACAGCAATCAGTGCAGAATTCAAATGGGTCCGATACGTTTTCTGGTCTTCAGCGACTCGATCACATGATCCGCTGTGTAACGTGTCTCTGGACCGGAGCTGTGGCGGTTCTCTTGATGCTAACGTGAAACCAGACTTCATGGAAAGCATATTTACACTGTCTGAATTGTTCCCTAACCCCTATATAGTGCACTATATGCCATTCACCATGTAGAAAACAGTAAATGTGTGAAAAAGTGGTCGATTTCAGCCGCAGCTTCAGCGCCTAATTATAATGTAGGGGGCGGAGCTTCAGATTCTAGAGAGCATTTGATTGGATGAAAAGCTGATGTGCGGAGTGATGTCATCAAAATCATTTATCTATTTTTGCGGAAGTGAGAGACTAAGTTTTTAATGCTCATATCTTCTAAATGCGAATTTTGTCGTTGTTTTGGAGCACACTAGCTTATAGATAAAAAAGGAAACCTTTCATTTCATGGGGACTTTAAAGTTAATGTGGAAGATGTTTTCATTTTTCTCATTGTTTTTCATTGGACGGTGATAAAAATCAAGTATTTGATTTAGTTATTATATTTGCTCATTATTATATTCATAAAGTCAAATAATTGGAAAAAAAATGCCTGTTTAACCAATTTAAAACTGACATCAAAATGTATTTGGAAAATACATTTTTCTACACACCCCTGACACATCTGGTTATATGTACTCTTGTTTGTACAATCCTTAGTTCTCAAACAAACAAAAACATATCATGCAGAAATTAAAATGTTTTATTAATCAAGAATTGATTGGTAAAATCTATGTAGTTAAAATCTGGCATACGATTATTGATATGTCTGTATGATAGGGTGAAAGACGTTTACTTGTCTCCCACGATGCCCAGGTTGATGGTGGGGTATCCGTGCTCCTGAATGGTGGCCAGCAGCGTGGAGCGATTCGAGTCCCGGATCTTCCCGGGGTGTAAATCGTCCTCTGGGTTCAGCAGCTGAAAAGACAGTTTACTGCTTAGTAAGTACGCACCAAGCATGATAACTATAACGATAGTTATTTTAGTGTCCACACCAGCAGACGATGTCATTCTGTTTATTATAAGTGTGCGCTGCAGTTTTGTCATCTGCCGCTTTCAATGCTCAAACTCTTTAAAGCAGGATGGATTGTGATTGGCTGCCATGGGCTGTGTCCGATATCGCCATCTATACCCTTATACCCTTAAATGGGGCACTATTTGAGGGAACAGCCATTTATATTGGGCTGCGTTCCAGTCCAAAATTGTCATGCCCTTCACTCGCTAACTTCCCTCCGCCTCGTTCACTCGGATCGACGTCATTGCTTACGTTTCACGAGTGCCCAGTACTGGCGGAAACTGCAATGAGCTGAATTGGAACGTACTAAGCCCTTGATCAGAGCCGGCCCTCCCTATAAGCGAACTAAGCGGCTGCTTAGTATGGTCTGACCATAGACCCTGACCGTAACCTGTAACTCGACGGACATTCGCATCACGTTAACCCAGAGGTTACGTGTTACGAGTTACTCACGGCACACTTCACTTAGTCACAACCACAAAAGTTTATTATTTGCATTTGTTTTAAAGCCTTGCCGGTTAAATATTTCATTTGCGTGCTGTTCTGGCATGCGGTTTTTTTCCCCCTGTGCACGTACACACTGAGCTCACTTAACACCTGTCAAACAGCGCCCGATTCCAGGACTTTATCTAAATAACGTCTGATTTTGCAAATACTGTCAAATACACACAGGGTTTACATAAATCCAGTTGTTTATGTCTAAAGTGAAAGTAATCAGTTGCGTCTCTGTCACTTTGTTAGAAGCGGGACAGCCGCCTATAGGCTATACATGAATAGTTAAAGGGAAAGTTCACCCAAAAATTATATTATTATTTCTTTCTTCTGCTGAACACAAAATCAATGGGGTCTATCAACTGTTTGGTTACACACATTCGTCAAAATATCTTCTTTTGTGTTCAGCAGAAGAAAGAAATTGATACACGGAGAGTGAGTAAATAATGACAGAATTTTCATGGGTGAATTACCCCTTTAATGTTAATACATTTATTATTGTTATCTTGTTACAGGTCTATCTGATTCTGATCTGTTCATTTTATGTCTTATCTCTATTTAATTTAATATTGTCCGTTTTGTAATTAATTATATATATATATATATATACACAAGAAGATACTGTTTATCTAAAGTTATTTAGTTAATTGTTATGCATATCTGCAATTTTTTTTATTTTTTTTTTTATACCAAAAGCAGGTTTGCTGGTTTATTTAGTACACCACATTGAGTATACCACTTAGTACTGTAAGACTTTGAATATTAAAGTGCTAAATAAGACCTGGCCACTCTTGTGGGTTTGTTACTGTTACAATTTGAAACCATTTAAGGGTAAAAACATGCCAGACAGACATTGATGTTCGCAACACAGCTACAACTAATAAAATTGATAATGGGTGTGTTTTGTAGTCTGTAAATAATCAAGCATTGACAATAGTCAATCATATTGGCGGCACCATGGGCCCCAAAATAAAATTCTGCTTAGGGCCCCATTAAGGCTTGGGCCGGCTCTGCCCTTGATCACATGGAATAAGCTCTGGAGTTGATTTATTATTTACTTTTTTTCCCTTTAAGAATTTGTTTAATGCAGCATCCAAATGTATATTGGTGTGTTTGGGTTGTTTTAAATGAAAAAAAACAAAACAATTATAATTAATATATCATAGAGTGGTTTGTTGTGGTGGTGATTAGACAGACAGATATCTGTGGTTACAACACAATCGTACTGCATTGTGGGACATAGGGGCCTGAAGTGTACATATGAAGTAGACTCGCTCCCTCGGTCAATATTAACTTCCATATTAACTTCCCTCGTCCACTTCACGAAGTGGAACGCACTTCAAAATGGCGGCAGGGATTCCCCCGGGGGAAGTGCTTCGGGAAGTTTCCAAGTGCATGTCTAAAAGTGGACTGGAACGCAGCCTTGGTGTCCGTAACCATAGTGGACATTATCGAGTGCCCTCATTCAATCCCACAATGCACCGCAATAATGAGTGCAATATCGATGTACGCTCAACGTCTAGAGAATACCCATAATGCACTGTGAGGGTCATGTTGAATGAATTCCCGCGTTTGACCAGAAGATGATCATCCATCCATCTATTTTCCAAACCGCATACTATCATTCAGGTATAAATTCCTTTTTAATTGTTTATTATATTGTTTAATTAAACTTTATACATAGTTTCCATGACAGATATAAATCCTTTAATTACTACTGGAGCTGCCAGTTTGCTAAGTTTCAAATTATTATTAAAAAGCAAGCACAAAGTATGCAGAAGCGGCAGCCCTTCCGTCACACTCAGTGTCCAAATTCACACACTTCTTTTCATTTACTCTTTCAAGTGGTCTATATTAGTGGAGTAATGTAGGGAATATTGGATGAGAGTATAGGGGAAGATTTCAGACCCAGCTATTGTTTTTATCGTTCATCAGCTGGAAAAATGTGGAAAAAGTGATTCCAAAGAAAACATTTACAAATCTTTTGTTCTGAGTCAGTGGTTCGGAGCTTCTATCAAACTCACCAAGTCACAAGATTTCAGCAAACGAGGCTTTATTACGTCATACTGTTTTGATCCTTACTTTTGAAACATTTTAAAATTCAGAGTTATTTTTATTTTTAATTACCGTATTTTCCGAACTATAAGTCGCTCCGGAGTATAAGTCGCATCCGTCAAAAAATGCGTCATGAAGAGGAAAAAAACATATAAGTCGCACTGGACTAACAGTTATAAGTTGCATTTATTTCAAAATTTATTTCACAAAATCAAAGACCAAGAAAAGACATTTAATCTGGAAAGGCAAGTTATTCAACTACACAGAACAACAGGTTGAATAGGTGTCTGGTATGTTAACGTAACACATTACTCGCTCCTCCAGCTCTGGTCATCTTGCTTTCAGTCCGCGATTAGTTTCTTTCTTTTCTTCATTACTATTAAAGTAACCTCTGCTTTTCCCAAGTGCCTCAAGTTCCTCACTCACTCCAAACTTTCTTTCTGCTCTAGATTACCGTTTTCGGGGGCATTTTGTTTGTGTTCAGTCTTTCGCAGTTGTCTTTAAGTTAATGTTTCAGTTAACAGTTTTTCACTTTTCAGTTGTTTTCAGTTAATTTTTTCAGGGGTAGGTTACAGGAGCAGCATAGAGCGCCCTCTCGGGGATGTAGACGGTAATCTTTTCTCTTGGTTCATGTCAGTCAGTATGAATTAATTTTGATATATAAGTCGCATGATATATATTTTGATATATAAGCTGTACATGTGCTTCGTGAGGCACACGCGCGCACATTTGCACAGACACGCAAGGACTCTCGCTCTCTCTTTCTCTGTGTGCGCGCGCAAGCTCTAGATATTACGGGAGATTTGAACTAATTTGCGCACATCAGGGATCCGCTATTATTATGCGGGAGACTCCCGAAAATATCCCGTATCCCCTTTCCTTATGAGGATACTCATAAATCGAATTGTTATTGTTGTTCTTATTATCATTTAGGGGGGCTAAGGAACATTTTGGGGTAGCTTCAGCCCCCCTAAAATAGGCCTAACGATGTCCCTGCACAGGACCAGTCAAACTATGAATAAAAGTGTCACTTATAGTCTGGAACATACGGTAATTGAATGCATTTTAATACTTATGACTGTCACTTTTGTGAATTTTTTTAATTTTTTTGAGACATAAGTGTTCATTGAATCAATTGTAAAATCGATTTTCCATGTATAAAGATGTTTCCATTTTCAGCGCCAAATATACACAAATCCACGGACAACTAACAGGCATTAGGACGAACGTAAAGAGGGCGCTTGAGACGCAGTCAGCAATATTTCTGATGATTTATTGGCGTGAAGTTTCATGCACAATGACAAACAGGTGTGCAACATTCTCGAAAAACAATAAGCAGAGTGGACTGCCATAACATCAGTGAAAAACATTACTGCAGGCTTCAACATGGCTGTGTTTACTATTAGAAATGTCAAACAAATTTCACCTACTGTACGTAGGCGATTGTAGCCCGAATCTGTATCTGTATGCATGAGACTGTCTGAATACCGGCAGAATTCACATTTTTGTTGTAAAAAGAGACACATTATGCAGAAGTGTGACGCGCGGGCCTATCGTGACGAGCTAGATGCGCTCCGAGAGAAGAACGTTAAAATCCATTCCCTATTTTCATTTTTGAAACTAGTGTTGGTTGGTCCGATTGATTGTGCAATCGATTTTCGAACATAAAGTGACAGCCCTACTTATGACTATATATTATCAAAAGGACTTATTGCTGACTAGAAGAAACAATGGAGATGTAAAGAGCAGTGTGTGTGTCCTGTCACCTCGTTCCCAGTAGACATCACAGCCACGACGGGAAACTTCTGCACTTCCACCTCCGTGACGCCCACCGTGGCCAGAAGCCCGATCTCAGACGGGCCCATGTGAGTGCCTTTGGACAACACGCATTCGCCACGCTTGATGTCATGACCGATGGGCCTGCAGAAGACGACACACTCTGTCAGACACACGTGAGACACACACAGTCACGCTGAGAAACGCTCACGGGTGCTCACCTGATGTCTTGACCAGGTCGAGCTTGAACCAGAATCCGCACCTCCAGCTCTTCTGTGCCCTGAGGGATGAGTTTCGACGGTGTTATTTTACTATATTTGAGATATTATTATACTTTTTATTAATATTTGGAATTCGATTTTATTTGAATATTTTCCATTTTAATTTCATTTAAAGTTTTAGTAATTTTGTTGTGTTTTTAAAAAATATTTTTAGATATTAAATATTATAAATATGTCTATATAATGTATGTATGTAATGTATGTATATAATTTGTGTATGTATATATCAAAGTATCAACAAAAGTTTATACATTTTTGTGAAATGGCGCCTTGGGAACTAGCTGAAATAAAATAAGTTTAAGTTTTTGTATATTTTATTTTATTTCAGATCACGTTTATTTTATATATAATATAATAACCCTGGAAGAGACAAAAAAAAACGTTTTTTTTAAAAACATTTTTAGTATTTTTTTCTTTTTTATATATTTCAAAAATATTTATATATATATATATATATATATATGTATTTTTTTTTTTTAGAATAAATATGTTTTTAAATATGTCTATATAGTTATAGTTTATTATTTTTTTTAAATGGTGCCTTGAGAACTAGATGAAATAAAATACGTTTTTGTATATTTTATTTTATTTCAGATGACGTTTATTCTATTTCAAGTAACAAAATGGTTTTAGTTTAGTTCATGGTTTTAGTTTATGTTATAATAACCCAGGAAGAGACAAAAAAACTCTTAAAGACATAAGGAATAATTGACAGACGAGGTAAATTATTGATAAACTGAAATATTTTCGGATTATTAGTGGATAACTATGTCTGCTTGACAAATTAATTAACACAGACTTTTCAAATAATTTTGGTAGATTTTGAGTTGAAAATAAGTGTATTTAATTTCAGCGAATTTTGTGTACATATTACATATTAATGTTGATGTTTCTTAAGCTGCATATTAGAGTGATTTCTGAATGATCATGTGACACTGAAGACTGGAGTAATGATGCTGAAAATTCAGCTTTGATCACAGAAATAAATGACATTTCACAATATATTCACACAGAAAACAGTTATTTAAAATTGTAATAATATTTCATTATTTCTTACTGTTTTTTTGATCAAATTAATGCATCCCTGGTAAGCAGAAGAGACTTCATTCAAACATTAAAAAATCAAACCGACCCCAAACTTTGAAAGGCAGAGCATATAAATAACTTAAAATGCTTAAATGATGTATTATCGTGGTTTATAAAAGAATCAACCGGCTGTAACTCACGTCTTCAGACTCTCTCAGGAGTTCAGTGTCTTCTACTTGAACCACAGCATCTGCTCCGCAGGGAATAGGAGCGCCTGTCGTCACCCGCATCACCTGACCCGGCATCACGGTGTGTGTGGGCTGGAAACACACATTACAGCAGTTCATATGGATCATTTTCCTCACATTGAAGTTGGATTTCTCAAATGGCATCTTACAATCGACACGTTTTCTCACCTGCTCTCCGGCCTGAGACTCGCCGATAATAAATCTGTCACCAGGACCATCAGCCGCTGTCAGGACACAGAGACACACACACACATATATATATATATATATATATATATAAAACACCATACACTCTTAGAAGAAAAAGTTCTTTATGAAACCTTAAAGGAATAGTTCACTTTAAAGAGGTGGTTGATTATGATTTCACTTTTCTAACTTTAGTTAGTGTGTAATGTTGCTGTTTGAGCATAAACAACATCTGCAAAGTTACGACGCTCAAAGTTCAAAGCAAAGGGAGATATTTGCTTTAACAGAAATCGCTTTTTAAGAACTACAACAAACGGCTGGTAAGGACTACACGAGCTTCCTCCCGGGTTAGTGACATCACCAACCCTAAAATTTACATAAACCCCGCCCCCGGAACACGATTTATAGATCATCAAGACAGAATATGCTAATCAATGACTCGAAGATAACTCCACATCAGCTACATAAATTCATCAACTAACCATTCAGAAATGTACTGTTGCTTCTACATGTCGTCACCTCTTCTTGAGTCTCTCCATCATTGTCTGAATCCGGTTTGAACATAAAATGCTAAACGTTTTTGAAATATTCAGTGCATGTCTGTGTGAGTGCAAGCTGTTGAAGCTCCGCCCTCTGTGTCGGGAGCAGCAGCTCATTTGCATTTAAAGGAACACACACAAAACGGAGCGTTTTTTGCTCACCCTCAAAAAGTGACAATTTTAACATGCTATATAAAAATATCTGTGGTGTATTTTGGGCTAAAACTTCACATACACACTCTGGGGACACTTATTTTACATCTTGTGAAAAGGTTACTATACCACCCCTTTAAAATGAAAATTCTGTCATCATTTACTCACCCTCAAGTTGTTTCAAATCTCTATGAATTTCTTTCTTTTGTTGAACACAAAAGATGATATTTCGAAGAATGACGGTAGCCATTGACTTCCAAAGTATTTTTTTTTCCTACTATGGAAGTCAATGGGGTCCAACTGTGTGGTTACCGACATTCTTCAAAATATCTTCCTTTGTGTTCAACAGAAGAAAGAAATTCATAGAGATTTGAAACAACTTGAGGGTGAGTAAATGATGACAGAATTTTAATTTTGAAGTCACTTTTTCTTCACCCGACGGGTGGCCTTTACACAGTGAAGTCTATGCAATGTTATTTTACATTTGATTATTGAAATTCTGTACCTGAATACTGTTAGACTTACCTGAAAAACATAAAGCACTGTTTATTTCATTTGCATCTCATTTCATTAATCTAATGCTCGGAATTTGTTTAATATTTTCTATGCAGTTTCACTCTCCAACTTCAAGTCATCTGTTGAAACAGTTTTCATATTGCAATATATAATCACAGAAAAACAAATTATAGCTATGTCAGTTTTTTCCAGTATCGTGCAGCCAGGGACGTGCACAGGAATTTTGAGGGGCAGTTGCTCTGACCTGAAAAAAGGTCAGAGCAACCTTGTCAGAGTTTTTCAGTATAAAAGTAAATCGGGTTTCAATGTCAGGAGTTCCTTTCGGGACGAAAGTAACACTTGTTACTTTTGTCCCGCTACAGTAGGGTTGGGCGATATGGCCAAAAAAAATTATCACGATAATTTTTTTATATCAGTCGATATCGATAATTATCACGATGAACGTCAAATCTTTATTTCTTTCAAGCAGATTTTTGCTCCTAAGTGAAAGTTGTAGAATCCAGTGTTAATTGTGGTTTTAAACTACTCCTTATTGTCAGAACATATAATGACAAACAAATCTGAGGTAGAACATTCAAACATTTTGTAATTTTTCCTTAACAAAATAAATATCTTAATAGAAAAAAATATTTCTTAGTTTCTGCATGTGCTAATTTTTATTTGGTAAAATGTAATATTCTGACTGAGTTTAATTAAAATTAGCCATTGGTCATCCAGTATCATGCATTTAGATCATGATAACCACAGATAAAAGCACCTCACTATGTTGGCTAAATGTTACTTTATGGTTTCTATGGTATTTGTATGAAAAACAGTAGCCTAAATACATTATTAAATACTGTAATTATATTCCATTAGTCCTTTAATACATTGTCTACAATAATAATATAATACAATTCAATATTTATATCCCACATTTCATAGTGCAGTTAATATTAGTAGGCTAACGTTACAGTAAATCCATGGTAAATGATGGGAGTTTGTAGCCGGAAAAGCTTCTGACTGGATCGTTGCGCGCAGTGTTCCTCCTGTTCGTCAGCGCTGTTTCATCTGCCTTTAAACTGGTTTAAATCACTGAGACATTTGTGTTCTTCGCTGAATTCAAGCGCTTCTCACTGGATCTCGTGACGAGACGATCAGAGTAAACGCGTCTGCTAGTGAGCTCGCGCTGCGCTGCCGTTTGGACTTTGAGCCGAGCGGATAAACGGTCCGTGAGGCGCGCGGTTCAGATGAGTTTTGTTCCGCTTTTGGCGCACAAACATTATCGAACATTTATCAAACTCTTGATATCGTTTTATCGATAAAAATGATATCGCGATAACTATCGTTATCGTTTTATCGCCCAGCCCTACGCTACAGTGAAAACATATAGTTACATTATGTTGAGAAGTTATGTTATGCTTATTTAATTTAATTTTCATATTTTTCATGTTGAAAAAACATTTTATAAAATGGATTGACATAAAAAAATTATTAAAACAGTTACTTTTGAAACATCTGATTGAACTGAAATTTAAAATGAAAATGTAAATTACCTATTTTGCTATTTTATCTTTTGCAAAGATAAAGGCCAAAATATGTTTGCAGTTATATAACAAGGCCACTCAGGTATATTTAGGCTAAAAAAAAAAAAAAAAAAAAAGATCTAGCAAAAAAATCTAGCTTGTATATTGTTGTTACTTTTGACCCACATCTGTGTTTCTTTCGTCCCAAATGACGGGGTTGAAAGTAACATGAGCAGTCTTATGTTCAAAGTGAAACTATAATTAAGTTGTTCTACATTTTTACAAAATACCACCTGGTATTGATAGACCACACTTGTGAGTGACTGACCACATCAAAAATGTATCTATGTCTAAACCATCATCTTTTAAAATGATGTTTTTCTGAAAATTTTTACTTTCGCCCCTGCTCTCCCCTATTTATTAATAATTTATATATATACACACAATATATGTCTTGCTACACTGCAGCATAATAAAATGGTTCTCACACTCCATTAATATTTCTGTGAATTGAATTAATCTTGCACTTGATCATAGCTTTTGTATTATGTCTGAATATATTCAGTTGAATTTTGCCCTTACAAATTGCCTTATCTGACCGTGTTTATGTCCAAACTCAATGCCTCATGGTCTTATTATTATTTATAAAGGTTGCAAAAGTCAGAGATGGCAGGTTTATGATATACAACTTTGTAAACAGTATAGAAAATGTATTAACAATATATTAAATGTCACCA
This sequence comes from Meda fulgida, assembly GCA_030578275.1. NCBI lineage: Eukaryota > Metazoa > Chordata > Actinopteri > Cypriniformes > Leuciscidae > Meda > Meda fulgida. The sequence continues at coordinate 3,211,723 of CM060635.1, forward strand.
AAATACACATGAGAAAAAGAGTTCCTCATATTATTGTTTATTGTTTTTATTATTATTATTTAATTTTTTAATTTGAAAAGAAATAATCTGGATTGAATTGACAGATGAAAAAAAAAAAAAATTTTAGATTTCGGAAAAAAATACAATCTTTTTTAACCTTTTGGTGTCCCGTACATTCACTTGTGCTTCTTGCTCGTATTCAGTTCTGATGGTACATATGGGAACTGGGCAACTACGCATGATTTGTAGTATGATTGCGTAAAGGGAACAGGAATTCCGGTAGGGAACAGAATCGACTGACGTGCAGCGCTGCAGCACATAAACAGAGTTTGCCCTTCCCCTACTGACTTTCACTTTCGGTGCCCGAATGGAAGTGAATGAGGCTTTGCGTTTTTTTTTTTGTTTTTTTTTTTAATCTAGGCCTACGTGAAATTCTTCATCCATTGTAGCTATGATTTTTTTTTTTTTTTTCTCGGAAGGGCAAAGCGAGTCGAGAAGGGCATATGGGCAGTTGCCCGGGCAACCTGAGCAACCCCCCTGTGCACGTCCCTGCGTGCAGCCCTAATAAACATGCACAATAAGACCAGGAATGGTTATAAAGAAACTAAACGAGGTCAGTTTTGATTTTACAGCAACTGAATATTAACTTATGATCTTCCTAATGCTGTAAAGAGCCAGAAAGCTGGCATAACAGACAATGTGTTTATAGACCGTATCATGAGCTCATAATTTATGCAATTAACGCAAAAAAGTACTAATGACATTTTTAAGAGGGAAAATCCCATCCAGCACAACGTCCATGAGAAATGAATGAAGCATTTGACATTCTTCCCCTGAGAGACGTTTCAAGCGCCGCTCTAGCAGACGCGAGTAATGCTTTCGATGTGCAGTCCTGACGCGAGCACTAGAGCGTGAGTTAACCAGGAGTGTGCTTCCCGTACAACGGTGTAACTCGCTGCTTAACTACCATAGTACGCTGCATCGTTGAAGAAATCAACTAGTTAGTCACGACTGTTTCTCTAAACCATATCGTCGCAAATTGGTCGTTCAACCACGTTGGTTAATGATGTCACGCAGGAGTGGAGTAATAACTTCTTTTAATGAATCTGTTTGAGATCGAATTAACGCTAGATGTTTTGCTATAAATTACAGACATGGCTCCTCAGGACTATTTCTCATTTTTCTCAGTTATTTTGCTTTATTTCCAGATTCAATCATAGACTCGTTCTTACGCACCAGAGCTCGTTCACACATGCGCACTCTTTAAAAACAACGCTTTAAATCTCTTGACTAACTAAAAGACGTAAATTACATTTGTATGTATTCTTAATAAAAGATACAGATTGTACTGAATGTCAGCTTGCTTATTTTGCTCAAGATAAGGATTTATTGAGTCCGCATGTCATGCAAACTAGAAACTTCTCTTCTAACCACTCAACTTTGCGATGCTGTTTGTGAATATTCATATGAACTATAGCTTCGGGAAACACAGACTCGTTGAACTGATGATAACGACGGAACTGGCGACCATAGTTGGATAACGATGCTTTCGGGAAACCCCACCCCAGGACTGTCAGACCGCTGGTTAAACGATTCACTCCTCCAGTCATGTGGCTTCTCACCTCTTACAGCGTAGCCATCTTTAACAGAGGCTGGGAACGGAGGCAGGTTGTCTTTGGCATAAACGTCCTGAGCCAGAACTCGACCCATGCCGTCTACAAGAACAACACAGAGAGCAAGATTAAGTGAGTTTATCTGCAAAAAATACGCATGCATAACAGGCATTTTAAAAATACATAAGGGACAACCTCATATTTAACCCCCAAGATAAACAAATAAAATACATCTAAAACATTTTAATTGTGGATTTTAGATGCTGGCTTCTCTTGATTTCTGTTTTGTCTCATTATATTCATTTGTTCACACATAAAGATAAAATATGCACCAGAATGTATGCCGTCAAAAGTCTGTGTCGTGATACTAATCGACCAGATGGAAACATGAAATTAGAGAGACAATTAGCTCAGCAATGTAGGAAAATCATTTATCCTGCATGGGAAAACTGTCAATTATACATTGTCCTTCTAACATAATATTCGATTGCAGAAACAAATACACAATTAACCAATCAGTTTTTCAGAGAAAATACCATCAAATGTGTCAAATGATTTCATCAGATTACATAATGATCAATATCACAGCAGATTAACACACACTGATATGATATACGTCACATACTATAAGATTCACTTTCAACGGGCAAAAAACATGTTTAAAAAAAATCACGAAAAAAATGTATCAGAGAAAAAAAGATTAGACTCACAAAAGAGACTTTGGTGCACGTTGGTAAAGTGACTGCATCAGATAGTATAATACCATGGAGGTGCTTTTTGATTTTTTTTCTTAGAGGAGAAATACATAAATCCATAAATCCAGCTGATGGTCTGTGTGTGTGTGTGTGTGTGTACCTCTGTAGTTAATGATCTCAGTGCCCAGAACTGCGGTCATCTCCAGCACAGTGATGAAGGCTTTATCCATAGAGGTGAGAGGAAATGGAGACATACGGTGTCTCCGAGCCACTTTGGTGATGTCCACCGCACTATGACCTACAAATGCACACGCAATCCTAAACACGTCATACTGTATATACACAAATAATGCTCAACTGACGGGGGTTTCTAGCGTCTGATGCTGATATATAGATAAAGAGGCTGTACTGATGCATTCATGATAATAAATAACACACAGAAAACAACTTTTACAGGTCCCACGTTATATTAAGTGGCTTTAACTATTATGTACTTACATCGACAAATAAGTACAATGTACTTATTGTGTTCATGTTGTATTGTAAAACACTGTTGCTGCTATTGAGGTGTGATACTGGTAAAGTTAGGGTCAGGTGATATGGGTAGGTATAAGGGTGGGTTAAACTAATTACAGCTGTAAATACATGCAGGTATTTTTTAAATATAAGTACAATGTAAAAACATGTATGTTATTGTGTATAAGTCCATTGTATCAAATTATTAATTTCAATGTAAGTACATAGTACTTAAAGCCACTTATTATAAAGTGTCTATTTAATTTATCTTTTTAATTTCATCTATTTTATCTATTTAAATGCAAATAGCATGTCCTATTTAATAAATATAATTATAAACACTGAATATGATATTATTATTGTATACTGTTTTATAATGTACACTGAACAAAATTAGGGTGTAGAAACAATTTTCACTCAGAAATTGCTATTAAATGTATAACAAATTGTAAGCAGCACATTGAACTAAAAATGAAATTTTGAAATAGAAAGACTGAAACAGTATTTTATTGTAAAATGTACTACATTTGTTTTATTTACAACTCGTACTTGTACTAGTACATTGTACTAATGTCACGTTTCTATGTGTTTAAGTTCTGTTTTGTGATCTGGTTTCCCCGTCTTTGTGATTTTGGTTTAGTCCTGTTAGTGTTTCCCGGTCTGTTAAATTAGTGATTCCCTTCACCTGTGTTCTGTTAATCATCCTATTAGTCCCTGTTCATTTAAGGCCTGTGTTTTCCCTCAGTGTTTGTTGATCGTCGTCGATGTACGGTTGTGTGTTCCTGAAACCTGAGTTTGTGAATAAACCAGCTGCATTGAAATTCTGTTCCCTCGTCTTCAGGATACTATGGAAGCCCGTTTCCGCCATAGTTGAGAAAAAAAAAGATTATCTAAGTCATAATAATGAGAAAGTTTCTCATAATTATGACTTAGTATCTCATTATATTGAGAAAGTTTCTCATTATTATGACTTAGATAATCTTTTTTTTCTCAACTATGGTGGAAACGGGCTTCCATAGTACAATGCATCACAATTAGTTTCTCATTATTATGAGATGCTAAGTCATTATTACGAGAAAGTTTCTCATTATTACGAGATGCTAAGTCATTATTACGAGAAAGTTTCTCATTATTACGAGATGCTAAGTCATTATTACGAGAAAGTTTCTCATTATTACGAGATGCTAAGTCATTATTATGAGAAAATTTCTCATTATTACAAGATACTAATTCATAATTACGAGGAAGTTTCTCATTATTATGAGATGTTAAGTCATTATTTCGAGAAAGTTTCTCATTATTACGAGATTTTAAGTCATTATTACAAGAAAGTTTCTCATTATTATGAGATGCTAAGTCATAATTATGAGAAAGTTTCTCATTATTACGAGATGCTAAGTCATAATTATGAGAAGGTTTCTCATTATTACGAGATTTTAAGTCATTATTATGAGAAAGTTTCTCATTATTACGAGATTTTAAGTCATTATTATGAGAAGGTTTCTCATTATTATGAGATGTTAAATCATTATTACAAGAAAGTTTCTCATTATTACGAGATGCTAAGTCATAATTATGAGAAAGTTTCTCATTATTACGAGATGCTAAGTCATAATTATGAGAAGGTTTCTCATTATTACGAGATTTTAAGTCATTATTATGAGAAGGTTTCTCATTATTACGAGATGCTAAGTCATAATTATGAGAAAGTTTCTCATTATTACGAGATGCTAAGTCATAATTATGAGAAGGTTTCTCATTATTACGAGATTTTTAAGTCATTATTATGAGAAGGTTTCTCATTATTATGAGATGTTAAGTCATTATTACAAGAAAGTTTCTCATTATTACGAGATGCTAAGTCATAATTATGAGAAAGTTTCTCATTATTACGAGATGCTAAGTCATAATTATGAGAAGGTTTCTCATTATTACGAGATTTTAAGTCATTATTATGAGAAGGTTTCTCATTATTACGAGATGCTAAGTCATAATTATGAGAAAGTTTCTCATTATTACGAGATGCTAAGTCATAATTATGAGAAAGTTTCTCATTATTACGAGATGCTAAGTCATAATTATGAGAAAGTTTCTCATTATTACGAGATGCTAAGTCATAATTATGAGAAGGTTTCTCATTATTACGAGATGCTAAGTCATAATTATCAGAAAGTTTCTCATTATTACGAGATGCTAAGTCATAATTATGAGAAAGTTTCTCATTATTACGAGATGCTAAGTCATAATTATGAGAAAGTTTCTCATTATTACGAGATGCTAAGTCATAATTATGAGAAAGTTTCTCATTATTACGAGATGCTAAGTCATAATTATGAGAAAGTTTCTCATTATTACGAGATGCTAAGTCATAATTATGAGAAGGTTTCTCATTATTACGAGATTTTAAGTCATTATTATGAGAAGGTTTCTCATTATTACGAGATGCTAAGTCATAATTATGAGAAGGTTTCTCATTATTACGAGATGCTAAGTCATAATTATGAGAAAGTTTCTCATTATTACGAGATTTTAAGTCATTATTATGAGAAGGTTTCTCATTATTACGAGATGCTAAGTCATTATTATGAGAAGGTTTCTCATTATTACGAGATGCTAAGTCATAATTATGAGAAGGTTTCTCATTATTACGAGATGCTAAGTCATAATTATGAGAAAGTTTCTCATTATTACGAGATGCTAAGTCATAATTATGAGAAGGTTTCTCATTATTACGAGATTTTAAGTCATTATTATGAGAAAGTTTCTCATTATTACGAGATGCTAAGTCATAATTATGAGAAGGTTTCTCATTATTACGAGATTTTAAGTCATTATTATGAGAAAGTTTCTCATTATTACGAGATGCTAAGTCATAATTATGAGAAGGTTTCTCATTATTACGAGATTTTAAGTCATTATTATGAGAAAGTTTCTCATTATTACGAGATGCTAAGTCATAATTATGAGAAGGTTTCTCATTATTACGAGATTTTAAGTCATTATTATGAGAAAGTTTCTCATTATTATGAGATGTTAAGTCATTATTACAAGAAAGTTTCTCATTATTATGAGATGTTAAGTCATTATTATGAGAAAATGTCTCATTATTATGAGAAAATGTCTCATTATTATGAGAAAGTTTCTCATAATTATGACTTAGTATCTCATTATATTGAGAAAGTTTCTCATTATTATGACTTAGATAATCTTTTTTTTTCTCAACTCTGGCGGAAACGGGCTTCCATAGTACAATGCATCACAATTAGTTTATCATTATTATGAGATGCTAAGTCATTATTATGAGAAAATTTCTCATTATTACAAGATACTAATTCATAATTACGAGGAAGTTTCTCATTATTATGAGATGTTAAGTCATGAGAAATGTCTAAACATCTAACTATTATTTAACCCATTTAGGACTAAAACGCCTGCTAAAAAAGGCCTTTTTATGCCTAAGTACTTTTCTGTAAACCCCCTCCCAAAACCTAAGGGTTTCCAGAAATATTTGTCAAAGCCTACTAAAATCTGTTTAAAAATGTTGACCAAAACAGTAAAGAATAAAAATAAAACTTATTGTATATGTAGGCTTATTTCGACCAATCACAAAGCATTTTACTAGTCACATGAGTTTAAAAAAAAAAATCCCTTAGCATCTCTGTCACTCACCCCAAGAATATTTCAGCCAATCACAGTGCATATAATTGGCCATGTGCCTTGAAAAAAACATCACCGCTCAAAATGACGCAGACGCGTTTGTCGGGCAGTATAATCATGTTCACACATAAAGAAAAAACTATGCACCAGACTTTATGATGTCAAAAGTCTGTCTTGTGATACTAATCGAGCAAATAAACTGCTGATACAAAATATCGGCATATTTATCAGGCTAGACGACTAAAACACTGGAAAAAGTCATGGAAAAGCAGGCTTTAACTGAGTACATATTGAGTATTTTAAAATCACTTGCAGAAGAAACACAAGAAAATTTGAGACCTACTTGCTCGTAAGATATTTTCTTTGCTGCTGCATCGTGACTGCACCTGAAGAAAGAAAAGATGTAAAAGACAGTAAAAAAGTGAATATTTAAATGATGTGTGTTTTCATGGAGCTTTTATTAGATGTTTGCTATAAACCCCCCAGAAAACAGTATAAGTAATGTCATGGTGCTGCATAAGCTAAATCATTATGAAACTTGGAGACAAACATGGAGCTGAGAATTCTGGGATGTAATGAGGAGAAACAGACAGAGCAACATCACTGCTTAAATGTTTGGGGTCGGTAAGATGTTTTTGAAAGAAGTCTCTTCTGCTCACCATGGCTGCATTTATTAAATAAAAAATTCAGTAAGAATTATGAAATATTATTACAATTTAAAATAACGGTTTTCTATGTGAATTTTCACATCATTTAGCATCATTACTCCAGTCTTCAGTCACATGATCCTTCAGAAATCATTCTAATATGATGATTTGCTGCTCAAGAAACATTTCTGATTATTATCAATGTTGAAAACTTGGAAACTCAGGATCCCGAACATTGATGATTTAATAAATATGTTCAAACAGCATATATTTATGATTGTTTGTAACATTATAAAATCTTTACTGCCCCTTTTGATCAATTTAATGCATCCTTGCTAAACAAAACAATTTCTTAAAAAAAAAAAAAAAAAGACCGTACTGACCCCAAACCTTTAAACGGCAGTGAGATTCAGAAGAAATATTAGAGATCAGAGATAACATACAACTTCATCTGATTTTAAAAAGACTGAATCTACCCTGTTCCCATTATAAAAATCTGCAAATTCCATATGGAACCTTAAAAAGTTTTTTCAGGCATATTTAGAACATTTTACTGGTTCCCATCATGAGAGAATTTAATGGTTTAATTTTTAATTTTAATTAAATTTGAAACATTAAACGTACTTTATCACTAGAGAAAAATGGAAATAACTCAAACTTGAACGTATTATGCAATCATTTAGACCTTTTTGGGGGTTCTTTATAATTGAGTCAAGAACCCTAGGGTTCTATATAGAACCCCACTGATGTGCCTTATTTCCTTTCTCCTTTCATTCACACTTTCTTCTCTTTTAAAAACATCATCCTCTCAGTAACCTCAACATGTTACGCGTCTCTTCTGGGCTGAAGTGATAGTTCCTGGAGTTTGTGATGACTGTACTTGTGAAAACCACCCTATAATCAGCGTCAGGAAAGATCTCATAGACTGTCTAGTGCTCTACAGCGAGAAAGAGAGAGGATGATAGAGTCAAATGTTCCCGAAGAACTACTGCTGCCCGAGTAGTGAAGAAGGACTGAGGAACCGAAGGAGGAGAGAAAGACAGTTACGAGAGCGTGAGACCCAGAACGCCACACAGCTCATGAAACATGTGAGAGAGACACACAGAACAGCTGAAACAGCAAAACGCAGAGATCAGCACAGGGATAATAAATCAAACAAGATGATGATGTCAGCAAAACTCACAAAACACTATAGCTTCTGAAAAAAAGGTGAACAAACAAGCAGAAATGTTCAGGGATTCCAGTAATCTGACTCATTGTTTGTGGCTGTGCATTACGGAGGTTCAATAATAGGCACATATATTCAAATTATATTATAATTTGGATACTCGAATTAATTAACCAAGCATTAATACCATTGATCAGCCCTACCAAACGTGGATGTTTTTTCCACTAAGAAACAAACATTGTTATGTTATTTTGATTGATACTGTGAAGCTGCTTTGATGCAATTTATATTGTGAAAAGCGCTATATAAATACACTTGACTTGACTATATTAACTTTTATGGTACATTTTTACTATAAGGTCTCGGTTGTTAATCTTTGTAAATGTTAGTTAATAAAATTCGACTGTTATTTCATGTTAACATACAACTTTTGATTTTAATAATATATTAATAAATGCTGAAATTAAGAATAATGCATGCTGTAGAAGTATTTTTCATTGTTAGTTTCGTTGTTCACAATTAGTCATTGTTAGTCAAACCCATATTGTAAAGCGTAACCCATATATTCAAAATATACAAAAAGAAAAGCAATATTAGATTAGGAAATGCTAAAAGAAAGACACAAAGAAGTGGCGAGCAAAAGAAAAGAAGGAAAAGAAGGCAAAGACAGAGTTTGTGGATGGTTCTGGGATAGTTACTCGAGAACTGAAGGTCCTATGGCCTCGGCGATCGTCTTTAAGCACCTCCAACCTACACTGGAGCTTACGGAGATAAAGTCATCAGTCCATCAGTTACAAGCAACACAAGACACAGTCCCACTGAAAACTGACAGCGGCATCAGGCAACTCAAAGACACAGACACAGACAGACACAATTAAAGGGGTCGTATGATGCTATTTTGTAAGTTAATTATTTTGATTACTGGGTGTAGTAGAGTAGGTTAACATGCTTTAATATTCAGATATTGGACATTATTGCAGCTCCTCTAATCCCAGTCTGTCAGTAACGCTCTGTTTCCTGAAAGCATCGTTATCCAACTATGGTCGCAAGTTTTGTCATTATCAGCAGTTTAACGAGTCTGTGTTTCCCGAAACTATAGTTCCTACGAACATTCACAAACAGCATCGCAAAGTTGAGTGGTTAGAAGAGTAGTTTCTAGTTTGCATGACATGCGGACTCAATAAATCCTGAGCAAAATAAGCAAGCTGACATTCAGTACAATCTGTATCTTTTATTAAGAATACATACAAATGTCATTTACGTCTTTTAGTTTGTCAAGAGATTTAAAGCGTCGTTTTTACAGAGTGCGCATGTGTGAACGAGCTCTGGTGCGTAAGAACGAGACTATGATTGAATCTGGAAATAAAGCAAAATAACTTAGAAAAATGAGAAATAGTCCTGAGGAGCCATGTCTGTAATTTATAGCAAAACATCTAGCGTTAATTCGATCTCAAACAGATTCATTAAAATAAGTTATTACTACACTCCTGCGTGACATCATTAACCAATGTGGTTGAACGACCAATTTGCGACGATATGTTTTCGGGAAACAGTCGTGACTAACTAGTTGATTTCTTCAACGATGTATTGTACTATGGTAGTTAAGCAGCGAGTTACACCGTTGTACGGGAAACACACTCCTGTCTGATTTCTACAAAGCCCCTCCTTCTGTAAAGCTCAGAGAGCTCTGATTGGCCAGCTGACACAGTGCATTGTGATTGGCCGAACACCTCAAGCGTGTGTCTGAAATATAACACCCCTAACCATAATCCTGAGCTTCAGCTTCCAAGGCTTCTAAAGCAATTGTAAACAAAGTTAATAATAATAATAATAATAATAATACTGTCCTTTTACCGTATCAGTTTGAGCCCAAGTTGAGCCGATTAAGCCGATCGATCGTAACCAACTTTACAAACACGTCTTTCTCTGTTAGATGGAATAAATCCCTATTGTAGGAGAGCTTTGTAACTTTGCAAATCTCATATATACACAAACAGATACATTACACACTAAAGGAAAATATTTAAAAGCATCATATGACCCCTTTATCTTTCAGGTGTCTGAAGAACTAAAAAGGATGCTAATGAACATTTCATATATAGATTACATTTAAATCGCCAAGAATAATACATGTTAAACACACACACGCTTTAGGGAACTATATAGCCAGTCATACAAAAAATACACTTTAAAGTCAACATCAAATGTCATGCAACACCCATTTTAATTATTGCAATGTATTTCTGATGCACTAAAAAAAAGAAATACTGTAAAAGCACTGGGATATCAGTTTATTAACTATTCCCTCCTAAAATATCGTAGATGTGGCTAATTAATACCTAATTTGTAAAGACATTTACAAGAAATAAGAAATATATATATTTCCTTGTGATGTCACATCTAATAAATCATCTCTCAGCTATCTCTCATGTTTTTTGTTGTATTATCTAATGATCAGTATTGTGATTCTGAGCAGAAAAAAAGAGCTTTTGAATCAGGCTTTTTTTCCCTATCACATTACATTTATGATCTTATTCTTGGTAATTTTATGACTTTAAATGTTTAATCTAGGAATTAATTGTGTCTGACACCTGTTTTGGTGAATGGAAGTGGCGTGAATACAGATATTCACAAAAAAGAAACATGACAAAGTTAATTTTTGTTAAAAACACTAAAAAATTAAGGTTCTTATTGGGATCAATGATTCCATCCAAAATTTCCTTTTTCATTCCACAAAAGGTTCTTTATAGTGGAAAAAGGTTTTTTAGATTATTAAAATGTTATAAAAAGGTTATTTTAGGAACTGTTCTTTAATTTAACTGTTCTCCAAACATTTTTCTTCAATGGCAAAAAAAAGAGTATATGTAATAAAACTGAAGTGTGTGTGTGGGTTAGTTAGTATTAGTGATGGTTTTAGATATCCTACTGATGTCAGTTAGAAGACCAAACCATATGATGGAGTTTGAATTGTCACTTAAGACAGTGACGGGGTTGAAACAGGAAAGGACGGAGCTCTTGTCATTTCTACAGTCTGCACTAACTGTGAAGCTGAACTCAACACACTCCTGAAGTGCATCATAGGAAACACACACACACCAAATCAGACCTAAACTATGCCATTTAAACTCTATAATGAAATTAGAGCTAATTCTGGATAAATTGAGAATCACATTTTTTTTTGTTTAAAACAGAGATCGTGATTCTCCCAGGATTATGAATAGACAACTGAACAAAATAACGCAATTTACTAGAAATTTTGACAAAATGTTAATTGCTGCAGTCTATTTAAAATGTTTAATCCATCTAAAATTATTTAATCTCGGTTCGAGTGAATGATTCAATGACTCACTCATAAATACTTAATTTGTTTCATTCCTGGATGAATTCGCATTTTTGAACGAATCTCATAAATTAATGATTCAATGAAAAAAGTTTTAACAGTCACTTGTCGCCACCTACTGGTGTAAATATGTAATTGATGCTGTTTTTATTTGAAGCGTCATGATCATTTCATTTACATTTATTCATTTAGCAGACGCTTTTATCCAAAGCGACTTTCAAAAGTTGATTTACTTTATTTTGATCACTACAGTAGACATCAGTGTTTATTTCCAAACTATAAACTCTTATTCCAATACTTGTGTCATAATTTGAATTATTGTAACAGAAATAATGATACTGTGACTGTTTGTGAAGCTGTTTCATACCTATATATGACAATTGCTCTCTCTGGATCTGAGCACAGATCTTCGCTGTGATCGTACTTGACAAAGGTTTAATAGCCAGAGTCGAATCGTTGTCATTTATGAATTAGATCACGTGGGTGTTTGAATTGAGATTGTGATCCTTTAACAATTAATCGTGCAGCTCTAATTGGATTTGATATGCATTGCCTACGTACTGTCTAAAACCAGACACTTCCGGTTCAATTTCATTAAGCAATCTGCCTTAAAAGGCTGCTGTCTGTAGGCAACTATAGGTTGTTGAAGACAACTAATGAGTTTTGAAAAACAGAACAGGAATGTTTTCTGTATTGAGGTTTTACAGGGACGTTATCGATGGCTGTCATTTCAAGTGTAGTTTAAGATCTTTCCACTGCATTATTCTCAAAGTTTGGAGGGACGTTACACAGCAAGTTTGATTAATACAATGCTATGCACACACACATAAACATATTCATTAAAGTATCTCCAACACACATACGCTTACTGCTGCAAACACACTGTTAGATCCTCGACACAAACGACATCACACATGAGTAAAAAAAAAGAGAGAACAAATGGCAGTGAATGAGTGTGTCAGAGCAATATAATTTTGGTTGCTTTAATTAAAGCATTAGTTCACTTTAAAAAAAACTTTTGCTGGTAATTTACTCACCCCCATGTCATCCAAGATGTCCATGTCTTTCTTTCTTCAGTCGAAAAGAAATGAAGATTTTTGATGAAAACTTTCCAGGATTTTCCTCCATATAATGGACTTCAATGGGACCCAAACGGTTCAAGGTCCAAATGACAGTTTCAGTGCAACTTTTTTATTTAGTTTTGAAATGACGGATGGTTTCGCTAGATAAGACCCTTATTCATCGTCTGGTGTCGTTTAAAGCCCTTTGAAGCTGCACTGAAACTTTGAACCTTGAACCGTTTGGGTCCCATTGAAGTCCATTATATGGAGAAAAATCCTGGAATGTTTTCATCAAAAACCTTCATTTCTTTTCGACTGAAGAAAGAAAGACATGGACATCTTGGATAAAATGGGGTAAGTAAATTATCAGCAAAAGTTTTTTTAAAAGTGAACTAATCCTTTAAGTCACTTATTCACTTTATTAAAGTGTCTAAAAGATCTGGCTTTTGGTATGGATATGGCTAAAAGATCATATAAAAGTGAAAATATTCATGCCGTAATATAGCATATGGCCATGCTCTGTGCAAAAAAGGCTTCTCTTTATCTTAACACCAAAATACCATTGTTTCTACTGTAAAATCATGCTGAATCATGCATACTAAATCTCCTTAAAAAAAACATAATAATACAGTGACTTAAATGGTAAAATCTTCTATTGCTAAGCAAAACTTTGGTGTAGGATTTAATTTGAAACTCAGAAGTTGCGAGTCAATTTCGCAAACAATTACAAAGAAACGGCAAGTAACGCATTGAATTAAGCATGACATTCAAGTAGAAAAAGACTCACAAAAAACTTGTTGCACTCACTTGCTTCTATTTTCTATTTGTAAAAGATTAGTTGCACATTAACTGTAGTATCTATGGTATTTTGGAGGAGACTATAGTTATGATGGTTAATAATGGTACGTATATATATATGCTTAAAGGAATTTTGCTAACTTGTGATGTCCTTTTTAGTTGTGTTTTGTGGTTTAGCAATATAAATATATACAGTATATAAACTATTTTAATTGTATATATTTTAAAAGCTGAGCTATATATTTAAAAAAAGAAACGTTTTTTATGATATCCACAATACAATCGGACAAAAGTGTTCATACATCCGATTTTTTTTTTTTTAATAATCAGGAATATGACAATCAGTATTCGAACAGCTAATAAAAATGTATAAATATTTTTTATGAATTGAATTTTACATTGATTATTAAATAACTGTACTAAATAACAAACCATCTCAGTACAGACCAAAAACAGAGTAATTAGTAGTCGACTGATACCTCTAAATATTTTAACCGACTGAAAACTTGTGCTATTTTCATAAACAATGGTGAATCTGTCATCGTAGCTGATTTAAAACAACACTGGTGAAGGATTTACTTTAAAAAAAAAATTGCAAAGAAATAACAATTTTGAAGTAGAAAGACTGAAATAGTAAAACGTACTCAAATAATCTTTATATTAAGTATTTTTTAGAGTCTATTTCTAGACGTATGCTTTATGAGCCGTCTGTGTTTACAGGCTAAATTAGTCTCGCTGTGATTAAAGATGAGCTCTTTACCTGGTCCAAGGTAGAGTACCTTGACTTGAGTGTGATGACCTCATCCAGGTGTGCTCTGAAATCTCGTCGTGACGCCTGGAGGAAGCCACAGGATAGTCACTCACCCTAAACACACACACACTCCTATCTTTCCCCCGCACGCACACACACGCACACGCGCACACACACACACACACACACACACACACACACACACACACACACACACACACACACACACACACACACACACACACACACACACACACACACACACACACACACACACACACACACACACACACACACACACACACACACACACACACACACACACACACACACACACACACCTCTCCATATCCAACAGCCACAGATACAGAACCAATCCGCATTCTATCAAACACATTTATGAGCATGCTCTGCCACAAACACACTCACAGATACACTAACTCTCTCCAACAAGACGCACAGTAATAAAAACACACTGCAATGATGTGCACCGCTGCAATGGAAAACATGAGCAGCTGAACGGAATGAAAACTCACCCCTGTTTAAAAAACAACTCAACTGATCTAATGCTGTAAATTGTGAGTGATAAATAGGAACAAACCAACAGAAAAGAAATCGTGGAGCAGGAGACATCACTCCCACGGTGAATGACACTCGCATCAAGCTTCTCAAAGAAAGCAAACTAGTTTGACAAGCTGTTGAGATTGAATCTATGATGCCCGTTTGAGAAGTCTGCTACATTACGAGTAAATAACAAAAATTAGTCAGGGAACTAACTGCATTGCATGATATTTATCTCTCTCTGAAACAATACTGACAGACTTTTTCATTTTTTAAATACAAAATAAAATGATTTTTTTTACTGGAAAAAGACATTTAAAATAGCTGAGCTACTGTCACATTAGTAAAAATTAATAAAAATACCTACTAAAATTATTATATTTTGTTTAACATGGCAGTTTTACTTACTGTTGAGTTGAGATACAAATACATTGGATAAATCAACTAGATAAGTAAATTAAGTGTAGTTTACTAAAATATATATAGATTTTTTTATGATGTCTATGGAAGCTTGTTTCTGTCACTGAATAAAAAAATTAAAAAAAGGTAATTGCGACTTATCTAAGAATTCTGACTTTTTCCCCTCGTAATTGCAAGTTTACATCTGGCAAATCTACTTTTTTATGTAAACTTGCAATTGTGAGAAAAAAAGATAACATGTCACAATTATCTTTACATATTTTTTATTCCATGGTGGAAAAAAGCTTCCAAAAATTTCTGCACAACAATCTGTCCAATAAAAACATTGACATTACTTTTTTTTTTTTTTATAAAAAAGAAAATTAATTTGTTACTGGAAAAAAGACAACATTTTTTTAAATGTATCTAATGTCATGCTAACAAAAATGTAGAAAAATAGCTTTTTGATATCCGGAATACAATTTGACAAAAAATATTTTTTTTGCCATTAAATTGTTTGTTTTTAATCATAATAAAAAAAATCCATTTGTTACTGGAAAAACATTAACATTTTAAATATTTTTAATAGCTGTCACACTAATAAAATTTTGCAAAAATGCGTTTAAATATTAAATAAAACATCGCAATAAGTATATAATATATAAGCTGTACAGTGTAATATATAAGCTTTTAATTTACAGTATTGGGATAGAACATGATCGAATAAAACGTATTTTAAAAACGAATAAAAAACTATTTAGATCATTCAGAGTGAATAAAGTTCCCAATCTGTCTAAAATACATCTGAAAGAGAAATTATAAGCTGCACTTTTAAAGTATATTGTGTGTTTGTCGATTGATACAGGTTTTTCACTTGTCGATACCGAAAATATAGGCCGATTTATTGTCGATATATAAATAATAGAGTTAAGTGTTCGCAAATACAATGTACTTCACATTGCCATAAAGATGAACCTTTGTTTTATTTATGATTATCTCAAAATGGCCAACCATCATCCTAAATTAGTATAAATGAATTGGCTTCTGTCACTAGTAACAATAACCCCTCGGCCATACATTCACTAAAGCGTTTCATGAATGACAAAATAACATTAAAAATGCATTAAAAGAAAAAAGTAAAAGAAAAAATGATGGATAAACCAATGTCAAAAACACTTAAAACAACAACAACAACAACAACAACAACAACAAATCTCCAAGACAAACATCTAAATTTGTCATAAAAAATGACAGCAAGTCATTTCTTCTCTGTTGCACTTGAGATTAAAGCATGCATGACAAGACAGGAAGGGATTCAAGCAACATTCATCATGGGCAGGACGAAACATGTCACATGACAACATGTGGAGGTGGAGGAGAGCTGTTGCTGATCTGGCCCGAGATGCATGCAGGAATACCTCAGCAATGCTTAGGGTGGATGAAGAGGAGGGGAGCCGCGCCTGGGTGCCATGAGAAGGGGAAAAGAGAAGACAATTAAATATAAGAGCCAGCAAAGCCAAGCTGAGACAGACAGTGCGCCCCCTGCTGGCCCGGAGGACTGCAAGCCAAAGCAGCAGGGAACAGAAGACATTTAAAAAGAGCAGATGTGGAGATAAAGACCAGAAACTACGCAAACACAGCGTTTACACTTGCGTATTTGCATAGAGCATCGTTCGGGCAGAACAGTGCTTCTGATCTGGGATTTATACTTGACTTTTTTGAATGCAAGTTCATCTGGGTTTCTTTTGCAATCATTCGTGATCCCATTTTGATGTTAACTTGCGGGGATAAAGATGTGGTCACATTAAATCCAATTTATATTGGATTTACAACACGTACGGACAAGCACACACGCAAACACGGCAAAGATGAAAAGATGGGTGAAGCGTTTTAACACATTGCTATGCCACTAAAACACACTAACTATAACCCAAACTACCATGATCCTGTTACTGAAGAACACATTTCTCAAAACAACAACACTGACGTCAATGTGAGTAAAGATTTATGGAAAAATTACAGGGATATTCAGAAATTATTTCACATACACATCGAAAATATAAGAGCCAGCAAAATATAAAATATAAGAAAAGTTTTTAAAAATAAATAAATAAATACTTGAATTCAACGAGGATGCATTAAATGCTTCAAACGTGACAGTAAAGACATTTATAATGTTACAAAAGATTTTTTTAAATAAACTTTTTTTTCATCAAAGAATCCTAAAAAATATGAAGCAGCACAACTGTTTTCAACATTGATAATATTAATAAGAAATGTTCCTCAATGATTTCGGAAGGATCATGTGACACTGAAGACTGCAGCCAGTGGTTGACAGTTGCCTGTAGTAATAGAGATTGTCGGCCCTCTGTAAAGTATAATCATGCATATCTATATAGTTATATATACAAAATATATTAGTTTCACCTTTTAATTTGAATTACTGAAATACTTGAGCTTTTGCACGATATTCAAAATTTCTTTTATTCAAACGAGCAGATGAATATGAACGCAACTCGTTTTCTTTATTATGGTTTTCAATGGAAAAAACGAGAAACCTTGTGTTGCATTTATATTCTGTGTTCATCTGCATGCATGTACATATCATCAATAAGGTGCATATTAAATTTTGTCTTTTAATATCACTGTCTTACAACATTAGTGCTTACTACGAACCTGGTGAAAATAACTGGCGTGCAATGACGGAAAGCATTGGGTTCCTATGAGGATGTGATGTCACGTGAAAACTATGAATTGGGTAAATAGTGGGTATGCATTGACGTCACTTTCCCGCCAGAACACACTCCCTCAGCCGGACTGAGTGGCAGAGGAGCTGCTGAGAGACTGGATTTAATAGAGGAAACTGCAAAAATGCGAGTATATAGATATAGTGTTTTCTTACAACTTACCAAAGATCCAATGATTCAGGGATATTGACATGCATTTATGCATTGACATTTATATGTGCCAGATTTTGTATAAATGATTTTCGCTTCATATAAATACAATATACAGTCGTGCTCAGAATTAATGGTACCTCTGGTAAATATGATAAAAAATGTCTGGAAAAAATAAATCTGCATCATTTATCCTTTTGATCTTTCATTCAAAATATTGGCAAAAATCTAAACTTTTATTGAAGTAAAAGAATAGAAAGTGGGGGGGAAATCACATTATGAAATAAATGTTTATCTCCAAAACACGTTGGCCACAATTATTGGTACCCTTTTATTAAATACTTTTTGCAATCTCCTTTTGCCAAGATAACAGCCCTGAGTTTTATCCTATAATGCCTGATGAGTTCGGAGAACACAGACAAGAGATCAGAGACCATTCTTACAGAATCTCTCCAGATCCTTCAGATTCCCAGATCCATGTTGGTGCTTCTTCTCTTCAGTTCACTCCACTCATCAGGTCTGGGACGGTCATGGCAGAAGCTTCATTTTGTGCTACTAAACACATTTTTGTGTTGATTTTGATGTTTGTTTTGGATCGTTGTCCTGATGGAAGATCCAACCACGGCCCATTATAAGATTTCTAGCAGAGGCTGTCAGGTTTACATTTTTTATCTGTTGGTATTTGATAGAATCCACGATGCCATGCATGTATCTGAACAAGAAGTCCAGGACCTCCAACAGAAAAATATGACCACAACATTAAAGATGGTTTATTAAATTGTACACATGGGGTACTTTTTATCCTTGTGTGCACCAAACCCATCTTGCATGTTTGCTGCCAAAAAGCTATTTTTTAGTTTCATCTGACCACAGAACCCTGTGCTGTTTGAAGGTCCAGTCATGTCTGACAACTGAATTTGCTGGGGTTTGTTTTTGGATGAGCAAGGAGGATTTTTCTTGAAAACCTCCCAAACAACATGTGGTGATGTAGGGGTTGTTCAATTTTTTTTTAATAGGCTTTCTGAACCCAAGACTCAACTAATCTCTGCAATTCTCCATCTGTGATCTTTGGAGAGTCTTTGGCCACTCAAACTTTCATCCTCACCATGCATTAAGACAATATAGACACACGTCCACTTCCTGGCAGATTTGTAACATCTTTAGTTGATTGGAAGTGCTTAATTATTGCCCTGATGGTCAAAATGGGGATTTTCAATGCTTTAGCTATTTTCTTACAGCCACTTTCTATTTTGTGATGCTCAACAATCTTTTGATGCACATCAGAACTATATTCTTTGGTTTTACTCATTGTAATGGATGATTAAGGGAATTTGGCCTTTGTGTTTCCTCATATTTAAACTCTTGTAAAACAAGAAGTCATGGCTGGACAATTTCATGTTCCTAGTCACCCTGGTGTGCAAAAAAAAGGTAAATATGAATGGGAATATACTTAAGAGATATTTTACTCCTAAACAATTCTAGGGGTACCAATAATTGTGGCCAACTTGTTTTAGAGAAAAACATTTATTTCATAATTTGATTTCCCCTCCACTGTCAATTATTTTACTTCAATGAAAGGTTCGTTTTTTGCCAATTTTTTGAATGAAATATCAAAAGGATAAACGATGCAGAATTATTTTTCACAGCCATTTTTCATCATATTTACCAGGGGTACCATTAATTCTGAGTACGACTGTAAGTAGGTCTAATCGTATCCCTTAAATCATTATGTTATATATATCATATCGTGCAGCCCTAAAACTTGTATAGTGTTTATTTAAAACCATCCAATTATGCAGAATATATGATGTTAAATATTTAATTGATGAGTTGTCAATAAAATATAAAACAATAAAATATATAGGGTATGATTTTACCCCAAAATTCAGCATATTGACACAAATGATAACTGCAAATCAACCTTTCTGTGCCTGTAGTCGTTTTTTTATCAATTGCTTCTCTTTTCTGTAGCTTTTAATTTCTTGTCAAATATATTTATACAGTCAATCTCAAAGCTCTTTCCCATTTTAGATGTGTTTTGTGAGTTTTTCGCGGCATTCACGTTGAAAACCGATTCAGTAGTAAGTGGGATCACAGACCAAAACATTTTAAAATTGAATAACTGGCTGTCGGATAGTTTTTCAGTGTAACAAGTATGTGAACTGCTAAATCTCTGCAAACATATGGTATTTTTAGGCTTTAGTATGGTCAAAAACATTACATACAGCACCTATAAAATCCTTCCAGCGCTGACAAGAATCCTTTGGTACTTATTGCGTCACCTTTGGCATAAAATCAGCACTGCATCTCACGTTCATGCATGCTAGGTGTCCTTGTGGGTAACTTGTGCCCACCTGAGGTAAATGCTCATGTGAAACTCAAGGCACTAGATATAATCTTTAGAAGAGTTATTTATCACACCACACACACACACACACACACACACACACACACACACACACACACACACACACACACACACACACACACACACACACACACACACAGCACTTTTGCCGCAGCATACAGCACACTGCTTCACATATGCAATTTAACAGACACGTTCATGGAATAGTGCCTAACCAAACTGATTAACATGTGATTTGTAACTATTTTACATTTTGCTGAATTGGTGGTTAATTCATATGAAATCTCATTTGTATGTTTTCATATGATCTGCTTAAGCCTCAGTGAAGATTAGGTTTAGACCTTTAGATCTTCAGTTTACTTTTGTACGAATCACACAAATTTCATAAAAATCCCATTGTACAAATTCAAACAAAATGGCCACCTTGTTAAATTAAATTGTTATAAGTTTTC
>CM060635.1:3237645-3247645 GCA_030578275.1 Meda fulgida
AGGATAAATTGTGCATTTTAGGCTATTGCATGGCTGCAATATTTAAATCTGATTTTTTTAAATAATTAATTGCACTAAAGTAAAGCATTACATCACCAGCACTAGTGTGGTAATACTTTAAAAACAGTGCACAGCTTAAAGTTTAATTAAACTACCGTTCAATAGGTTTTTATTAAAAAAAAATTGGAAAGCTCACCAAGGCTGCATTTATTTGACCAAAAAAACAGTTAAAATGGCAACATTGTGAAATATTATTACAATTCTATATAGCTGTTTTATATGTGAATGTATTTTAAAGTGTAATTTATTCCTGTGATCAAAGCTGAATTTTCAGCATCATTACTCCAGTCTTCAGTGTCACATGATCCTTCAGAAATCATTCGAATATGATGAATTGCTGCTCAAGAAACATTTCTGATTATTATTAATGTTGGAAACCGTTGCATCAAGCCAAATTTACTTGTATAGCACTTTTCACAATACACATTGTTTCAAAGCAACTTTGCAGAAAACATTCTCTGATGTCTATAATGCCTTTACTGTTATTTTTACAGTCAATTTAATGCATCCTTGCTGAAATAGAAGGAAAGAGGGTTCAAATCAATTTATTCTTAATGATGAGCAACATTCATCCAGCATAATTACTTGTGCATTATAATTAGATGCAGAATTGCATTTGCAGATAGTCACAGGAACTGGTATGTGTTAGAGGCTCACTGTTATGTAACTGTGTTATATAACCTGTGTGGAGAACTGCCACAGCCATATCATCATCTGTGTGTGTGTGTGTGTGTGTGTGTGTGTGTGTGTGTGTGTGTGTGTGTGTGTGTGTGTGTGTGTGTGAGAACAGAAGACAGGAAGTGACATCGAGAGACAGAGAGAGAGAGTCTCTCAGTATGCTTGTGATCAGGACGGCTATAAATCACTTAAATTATGGTGATTTATATATAATAATAAATTAATTTGTTGTGTTGTAAGCCAGAGGAAGGTTAAATGAATGATTTGGGTGTGTGAGGCACTATATTTTTTATTAGCTAATACCATTTTTGTCTGTTTGTGACAGAAAGCTATCGAATGGCTTCAGAAGCCTTTGGCACAGAAGTCATATGGACAGCATTTGTAGTTTTTGGAGCTCAACAGCCTGGGTTTACTATATGCATTCACTTTATAGAAAAGAGCATGAACATCATCACACAGGTTTGCAATGACATGAGGGAATTTTGCATCTCTATCCAAACTGATACCTGTACACAAACTCTCTCGCTCATATGAGCATAGCACAGTCTCCAAGGCAACGGCCGCTGCCATGACAACCATCCATATCCACACAGCAGGGCGAGAAATGATTGTGACATATGAGCTGACAAACGAGTGTTCATCGCCCGGCTCGGGTGAGAGTCTCGAGCCAGATGGGTCGGGGACAGTTTATTTATTTCATATTTCTGCAGCTCAAACAGTAGAGCATGGCGCTAGCAACACCAAGATCACGGGTTCGATTCGGGAATGCATGAATTGAACACACAAATTTACAGCTCAAATGCAAAGTTAAGCACTTTGGATAAAAGCATCTACCAAATGCATAAATGCAAATGTGGTATACGTCAGAGTGCATTATGTTTATAAACAGATGTCATGTAATTTACCACTTTTCTGACTATTTATCACAGGTTTATTACAAGCACACTTTTAAGCATTGATTCTTAGCAATCTTGTGACAAAACGAGCATTAAAATAAGTCCAAACAACTAAAAACAAGATTTTTATTATTTATTTTATAATTTATTTTAGTTTGCCCCCCTCAAGAACTGTTTTTTCTTATGGAAGTACTAGGGTTCTTTAAACACAATGGATATATGAGGAAGTCTAATTTTACAAGTGTGATTTCTAGACCTGGAAGAGTCATGTGAATTGATAATTTTACAATTCTTTGTTACACTGTAATTATAAACCCCCGGTTATTATTTTTGAAGCCCAGCTACATGTACCATATGTAACAATGACACTGTAAAATAATGTGTTACTGTAAAATCTTTTCATGGGAATTTCCAAAAAGATCGCCAAGCTGTAAAATATTTTATCAGGTAGAAAATTCTGAGCAAGAAATATATTTTTTAAAAATCCCTATCCTTAATCCTTATACAGTAGATAAAGACGTTTGAATACTGTTGTGGACAGTAGGGGGGGCAGAAAAAAAAGTGTGTTTTTACAATTGTATGGATGACAGTATTTTCGGTGGATTTCGAAGTGTGTTTGATGTTTTTATGGCTTATATCACAGCTTTAAAGGAATACTTCACCAAAAAGGACAACAAAGCAACATAAAAGTAGTACATTCAAAAAGATTTTCCATTAATTATAACTTCACTTCCGGTCTTAAGCTATTGTAAGACTTGGAAAAAAAGCATACAAGTCATATGAGCTACTAATTAGAATTACAATTACTTTTTCCCATGCAATTGCAAGTTTATATCTTACAATTTAGTCTTTGCTAAAGTGTTGTAAGCCATGAACCAAGCCAACCAGTTATAATTATCATAATTATAACATTACAAACAGTATACAGAAAAAGTATTTGAAAATAAGACATAAAGACAAAGGTACTTAACGGCTTAAAAGAGGGAAACAACTACAATAACACGAAGCACTGCGAACAGAATAACCAAATTAAAAACAATAAAGAAATATACTCATTTAAACAAACTACTCATTTAAAAATGTTGATTATACACATAAAAATAATATATTTTAAGTCTATTGCAAAACAAACATATATATATATATATACATACAAATATTTAAGTATTTTGAGAGCGTGAGGAGAACGACTTGATTATGTCATTTGCAGTGCTTCATGGGAGTGGGCGGAGCTAAAGAGCTCGCATTTTGCTTGTGGCGACTCTCTGATTGGTGGAATTTACTGCACAGCATCATGGGTAAGGTCATTTTACTTCCGGAACCTGACTGTTGCACTCTAGTGAGATATAAACTCGCATTTGCGAGAAAATTTTTTGAATTCAGAGATAAAAAGTCACAATTACCTTTATTATTTTTCATTCCGTGGCAGAAACAAGCTTCCGTATAATTTTTTCGATATCCTCAAAATGAAACAGAAACCTGTGAAATCCACACACAGATGGGACTCTGACAGCTCGGAGCATGTGAGGAGTTTTGGGGTGAGGTGAGCGTGGAGTTGGGCAGCAGGGTGAGCGAGGTGGGGAGGCAGACAGGAAGCGAACAGTGCAGGAACAGGAAACAGGAAGTGATGCGCTCTCACCTTGGGTGTGGGACAGGAAGCTGTGGAGAGGCGAGAGGTAGCCTGGGCTCGCGGCGACTCGGACGGCGTGGTGCTCAAAGATGCCGTGTCCCGGGGAAGGACCTGGACGCCCCGTGAGATGATGGAGTCAGGAATCTAAGACACGAAGAAGGATGTTTATTATAACCAGAGACCTCTAAACATTTGTTCACTTACTCTTTGTGCACTATGCAAATATAAAAAGGTCAAAGTTTTCTTTTTCTTTTAAAATTATTTAATTTAATT
Source organism: Meda fulgida (assembly GCA_030578275.1). Taxonomy (NCBI): domain Eukaryota; kingdom Metazoa; phylum Chordata; class Actinopteri; order Cypriniformes; family Leuciscidae; genus Meda; species Meda fulgida. Next base: position 3,241,183 of record CM060635.1, read on the forward strand.
AAATTTGCATCTTGCCGTTTCTGTGTAATTATTTGTGAAATTTCGGAATCCTTCTGAAAAAGACGTATTAAGCGTATTAAATGTGCACTTGTAATGTAAACACACTTTAAGTACTTTGCAATAATGTCAAATTAAATTTTTTCCTTTAAAGTACATTTTAAATCATTAACATACTAAAGCACATGTAAAGCGCTTGATTATATTTTAAACTGCAGTGTGCTATTCAATTTTACATTTAAATTAAACATTTTAAATGTACTAAATTACAACTTTATCATTACAAATGTGTATACAATTACAAATATACTTAATTACAGTACATGACATACATGATTTAATAGAAATGGAATAAAATTTTAGTTTAAGTCAGTATGATTTAACCACATTAAAATAGAATAGAATAATTAGACAACAGAAGTAATTATGAAATTACATTAGAATTAATTATGAAATGACGTATAAAGATGTACTTAAGTCCTACTTAAGTGGGTCAAAAAGCAATTTGCATTTAATATAAATTTGAATTATAATACATTTTTTATTTAATTGCAAATAACATGGAATTAAGTGTCAAAAAACATTACAATCGGATTATATTGAAGAATGTTGGTAACCAGACAGTTGATGGTAGCCATTGCCTTCCATAGTATTTTTTTTCCTACTATGAAAGTCAATACGGGTGCCCTAAAATGTTTGTTTACCAACATTCTTCAACATTTCTTCTTTTGTGCTCAACATGAAGAAAGAAACTCTTACAGGTTTGGAACAACTTGAGGGTAAGTAAATGATGACAGAATCTTCATTTGTGGGTAAACTATCCCTTTAAGAATGTTATTTCTGTAATAAGTTTTTTTTTTTTAAAAGTATGCTAAAGTGTACATGTTACAAGAATAGTGTAAGTATGCAAATTGGGACGCAGATTGAAGCATGATTGGCTGAGTTATCTGTCCGTCGGGCTATGAATGACATGACAAACGAGGTGCACAACAATCAAACAAATGATATGAAGATGATGTACGACATTCACTCACACCTGAGGACGCTGCAGCACACATGAGGGTGACACACAGTGTCATGATGGGAATGAAGACAAAAGGAAAACCTGCAAATGTCCAGCAGAGTCATGTGAGAAATAGGCAATGCAAGGCAAGTTTATTTATATTGCACATTTCATACACTATGGTAATTCAAAGTGCTTTAGACAGAAAGGAATTACAATAATCACAAAATAAAAGCAAGGAAAATTAAAACAGTTATACAAGGATTTAAAAGAGATATAAAGATGATACAGTTATGAAAGGAACTAAAAGATGATACATAGATAAACTTCTCATCTGACAAAACACTGGTGTATTCACAGCTATTGTACGTCTCCAATAGACCCGATTTTTCCCTAAATTTGGACAGGAGCAGCTCTAGGACTGACTCATAGTAACCTCGGGTTCACTAACCCATAAGACCGCACCCCACAGAACCTCGAGTTTGGTCACGTCAAACTCACTACTCCACCACAGACCCAGTCATCAGCATGGTTTCATCTCTCAATATCCCCAATTAAGTAATTTATGTTTGTCTCTATATTTGCATATCATAACTAATTTATGTAAATCTAGGGATGCACCGATACGGACATTTTGGCCGATTTTGATAACCGATAATTCTTTATGTTTGAAAGCCGATAGCCGATACATTGGCCGATAAATCTAAATCCAACGTTTTATAATTTTGAGAGCCTGATTACAAAAACAAAAGTCTCATAATTAAAATCCATGCCCGAAGCACACAATTATAACATTCTAATTATAATTTAATGAAGCAGATTTGACAGACTTGTGCTGCACATGTTGCACTAAACTGTATTTTCCTTTTTTGAAGTGATTCCAATCCTCTTTCAAGCAATTCAAAACCATCATGTTGAACAGTGCACATCTGAAGTGTCTCAGATGAAGGAAATAATCCATTATTTATCGGCTTTAATATACCGATAAAATTTTCTTATCAGGCATTTGATATCTAACATTAAAAATGAACATATATCGGCCGATACTGATATGGTGGCCGATATATCGTGAATCCCTTTGTAAAACTACAATATAGTGTTGTCAAAAGTACTGACTTTGGTACCAAGTCGTACTGAAATTTTAAAAATGTGATGCTTTGAGTGGAATCATAAACACCTCTGATTGGCCATTCTGTTCACGAACTCATCGGATATGTCTGTGATTAGCTACAATGATCAACACACAGAAGTGTTTGAAAGTGTTTTGAAAGCACAAGCAGGACCGATCCGCCGATAGACGCCTGCATTCAAACGCTTGTGTGTATCTGTGTAAGCGCTCAATGAAGAGCGTCATTGATGTATATTTACAACATGTTTTTGATGCGCTAATCATTGTAGCCAATCACAGACATATTTGATGAGCGCGTGAACACAACGGCCAATCACAGGTGTTTACGATTACTCTCAACAGCATTTAAAGCGGCACATTTTTAAAATTTCAGTATCGACTTGGTACCAAAGTTGGTACTTTTGACAACACTATATATCGGTTAAATTTTCTTATCTTGTCGATAACGATAACATTAAAAATTAATATTGGCCGATACTGATATCGTGCATCCCTATGTAAAACATCATATATGCTCACAGGATTACCTTGGCAGCGATGGAGGCAGCAGTGATGTGTGATGAGGAGCTGTCCTCAGTGGAGGCCACACCGCTGTCCTTCTTCTCCTCCTCCTCTTCCTCACACTGAACGCCCTTGTCCTCGGTCTGCCGGTGCGGGCTGCTGCCGGGCAGCGGGGACAGAGGCGGAGGGGGCGAGGGAAGGTCCTCCAGCTCATTCGGCACCTCCTTCACTTTGACCACGGCTTCTCGGAGCAGGTCGATGGCGTGCGGGAGAGCGGGAAGGATGAACTGGAAGCATTCCTGCAGGACACAAATGCAAAGAAAAATAAAACAAAGAGCTTTGTGCATTTCCGTGCTAGGGTCCTATCAAACACTGTGCAATGCTGCGCCAGGCGCCAAGTGTTTTTTGCTAGATTCAACCTGACGCAGTTTTCATTTTCACATCCTGCGCCACGTGAAAAGCAAATGCATTTGCCCCCATTTGCGCGCCCATGGGCTGCTGGTCTGAAAACGAGGTGTGTCAGGAGCATTGTTGGTGCATTACTATTTTGAGGAACTGAAATAGACTGAGCCATTGACCAACTGAAACCTGGTCTTAAGTCTATAACACAATATTTTTTTGTTATTTAAAGAGCGCATTTGTAATGTGTGCCCACAACGCACGTACACTGTCCTTTAGATGGTCTGCTTGCGCTTTAACCTCGCGCATGAGCAGATCTGTTTCCTCTCTGGAGAAGCGTTCAGTCTTTCCACTATCAAATACCGCCATGTAAATAGCGAATCTGCCATGGTGCGAGTGCAACTGGCTTTTAAAGGGAATGGGAGATGAGACTCTTTATGGCACGTTACGCCCAAAACACACCCATTACTCATTGAGAGAATAGGGACAACCCTTTTAGATCATGCGCGGACCATTTTTCCCATTGTTAAACCAGCAAAAGTGGATTCAGACACACCCTGAGTGCACTTGCGCCCTGTGCTTTAGATCGTTAAAATAGGGCCCCTAGACATCAATTTATGAGATCCATATGAGATCCACCAATAGCAAACCACAACCATCCAATCATTCCCCAAGGACAAAATCAAGTCCCGCCCTACATTTGTTCTTATTCTAGAATATGTTTCACTCGGATATACATCATGATAGCACTTGTGCACTATAAATTAAATGTATTATTACTATTATTATTATAGGGAAGAAAAGACTTCCGTTTCATGACAACTTTAATATCACATTCCTGCAAAAGATGACCGAATATTTACTCGCAATTAATGTCCTGCAGCAAAACATTTTGACAATTGCATTTTAGACACACATGAAATGGCAACTGATAATAAAAGGATTGTGCCAGAAGAATAGCATGAGAATATTATTAAGTCTCTTGATATCATATCGGTGAGCTTTTATGTTTTACACACGCACAGCAAAATGATTTAAGCTTTTTCAGACATTTCAGTGTAGACGAGAAACTTTTGGAAACGCTTAAAAACGCAATTGAACGGAGAGCGCTTTAAAGAGAAAACGCTGTACTTAAATATATCCAGATTAATGTGGACATAGCCTTAGAAAAACAGTCAACTAGTCTCCCCTATAGTTCATATTCAGTAGTTGGCTAAATGCTGGTACAGCACCTAAGAATATTAATTATGTTAAATTACACAAATATACTTTATGTATTTAATGTCACTTTATTAACCAATGTCTTTGTAGCTGACCTTCGATGATCCAATCCAACTATATTAATAAGCGAAAATGACTTTAGATGAACATCACATTTGTGTTTCATTTAGCTGTTTTTATTGCTGAAGTTAGTGTTGAACTTTCTTCTCCTGCGTCCTATTCTTCTGCGATCCAGAATGGCAGAACAGCTGAAAGGTTTGTTTGAGCTGCACTATGGAAGAAAGATAATGACAAAATGTATTTTAAGCAGAAAAGCATGTTGAATGGCACTGATTTCATTGCATTAACAGTACTTGAATTTTAGTGCTGTAAATCAGTTTTTGAGAATGAATGACTCTCTCTACCCGTTGCTTTGGTCTTCGCCATCATCCGCTTGCACCACCTGCTGGTGAGCGAACTAACAGCAGATGGAGATTATGCATCGGTAATCTACTGCTATTCCTGCAGTTCCCGGATGTGCAATGTTGAATATTCTGCCGAATTTGAACCACTCAATTTATGGAAGCAAATTTGTAAAGTGAAATGAAATGGACAGAAAATTGGCAGTCGAATATTAAAGGTTGTATTTTTAAACAGACTAAATATTTTGGAAGTTATGTCTGTAAGGTGATTATGGATTATTGAATTTTTAATAATAATAATAATAATAATAATGAAAATGTGTGTGATATGTTTTGAATTGAAATATTCACACTTTTTTTGTTTCAAACACAAATGTCATTAATTAACTTACATACTGCGCCCTCTACTGTACAGTTAAAATACAAACAAGCAAGCCCAGTCCAGTTGAGAAAAAGTAATGCAAAAGTAACGTTACACATTACTTTCCAAGTCACATTACTATTTTAACTCAAATAGTTAGGGAGTAATGCAATATTGTAACGCATTACTTTTAAAAGTAACTATCCTTAAGACTGAGAATCACTAACAAAAAAGTACCAAAAAGAACCATGTTTTTGGACATTAAACATGGAAGTACATTTTTGTATGGGATAAACCAGTATTCTTCTTCTTCTTCTATTATATTATAGATTTACACAGTGCTTGACATTAACACCCGCCAAATGCGCGTGGATTTTAGCAGTAGCGTGTAACGCAGTCACTCCTACTAGCCACTTTGGCGGGCTGAATTTTATACAGGCCTAATCATTTTTTTTCAATTGTAGTCTTTTTAAAAAGGCATCTGAAATAATAAACTAAGTACAATCTAGTGTTGTCAAAAATATAGATTTTTCGATACATATCGACAGAGCTGCCAACTCTCACGCATTGGCCGTGAGACACCCGCATTTGATTGGTTTCACACGCTCACACGCCACACCCCTGATTTCTCACGCTGAAGTGTCAACCCGGTCGGTCAAATGCCTGAAAGATGAGTTCATCTACCGATCTACCTGTTGAGCCACTCGAGGGAAAGAGAGGGAAAGTGAGCGAGTGACCTTGCGTGTGCAGAGAGCATCAGAATATTGTTGGTGTTAGCGGGTGAGGGATTGCACATATTGAGCATAATTGTACTCATTCCCGCAGATTTTGTGCTCACACCCAAAGTGCTTTCACATAAAGACAAGTATATTGGCTATTTAAAATACCATAATGGGTCTGTGTGTCATATCTTAAAGCAACAGCAGCCTAATATACCGGCTGCCAAATAATGAGATAATATAAAAAATATATATGGCAGTTTTTCCCTATGGTATCAATGTCAAAATTGTGGCCAGTGAAAATGCGGAGTGACTAGTAACTTTGAAAAACCACTAGCCACAGTGGCTGGTGAGCAAAAAAGTTAATGTCAAGCCCTGGATTTACAGCAAACTTTATTTTTTATTTTATTAATCTCTGTGGTTTCTCATAAAATGGACAAGCAATGAAAAAGATTATATATAATTATTCATGTTTATCTCTATTTCCAGCACCCATTAATGTAGGCCTATATTTTATTGAGACCACGAGCAGTTTTGACTTTGCTAGTGGCGGACACACTTTTCATTAAGAACTAGACCAGTATTGAGACATATGACTATATTATTAACCACACTCTTAGTGAAAGAAAAACATATTCCTACCTGTGAACCTTTTTTACTGCCCGGCAAATTTATGATGAGAGTTTTCCCTCGGATACCACACACGGGTCTGTGCACACAATTCAAGACAAT
>CM060635.1:3252645-3270145 GCA_030578275.1 Meda fulgida
CATGAGAATGAACCTCATTGGTTCTTGCTGAAGCTCAAACGTGTCTCGTAACACGAGACTGAACCTCATTGGTTCTTGCTGAAGCTCAAACGTGTCTCGTAACATGAGAATGAACCTCATTGGTTCTTGCTGAAGCTCAAACGTGTCTCGTAACACGAGACTGAATCTCATTGGTTCTTGCTGAAGCTCAAACGTGTCTCGTAACACGAGAATGAACCTCATTGGTTCTTGCTGAAGCTCAAACGTGTCTCGTAACACGAGACTGAATCTCATTGGTTCTTGCTGAAGCTCAAACGTGTCTCGTAACACGAGAATGAACCTCATTGGTTCTTGCTGAAGCTCAAACGTCTCGTAACACGAGAATGAACCTCATTGGTTCTTGCTGAAGCTCAAACGTGTCACGCAACACGAGAATGAATCTCATTGGTTCTTGCTGAAGCTCAAACGTGTCACGCAACAGGAGAATGAATCTCATTGGTTCTTGCTGAAGCTCAAACGTGTCACGCAACACGAGAATGAATCTCATTGGTTCTTGCTGAAGCCCAAATGTGCTGCGTAACATGAGAATGAACCTCATTGGTTCTTGCTGAAGCTCAAACGTGCTGCGTAACACGAGACTAAACCTCATTGGTTCTTGCTGAAGCTCAAACGTGCTGCGTAACACGAGACTGAACCTCATTGGTTCTTGCTGAAGCTCAAACGTGCTGCGTAACATGAGAATGAACCTCATTGGTTCTTGCTGAAGCTCAAACGTGCTGCGTAACATGAGACTGAATCTCATTGGTTCTTGCTGAAGCTCAAACGTGTCTCGTAACACGAGAATGAACCTCATTGGTTCTTGCTGAAGCTCAAACGTGTCTCGTAACACGAGACTGAATCTCATTGGTTCTTGCTGAAGCTCAAACGTGTCTCGTAACACGAGAATGAACCTCATTGGTTCTTGCTGAAGCTCAAACGTGCTGCGTAACATGAGAATGAACCTCATTAGTTGATTGCAACAACATGCTACATATTTATAGAAGTACATTTATAGAAATGTCAAGAAAAAGTGCCTACAATGAAAAAAACAAAAGCTCTAAAACATTTTGAGGTAGCCGACAGGATTCCAGCGATATTTCTGGCACAGTTAAACAGTTGCACTTTTCTCTGCCAGAATCGTTGGCGCGTCTTTCTCTGTCTAATGGAAGAGTTATGACTGTTTAATCGGACCCTGCTGTCATATGGACCCTGCCACACTTAAAAACATCATTCCTGGCCTCACCGCCTTCCTCAGGGTATGAATAAAGAAAGACAAAGAGCGTGTGCCAGAGGAGGAGAACGCATCCCGTGGCTCACATCTGTGACCCGGCTTTACTTCTGGATGAGCTCCCAAACCAAGGCCATCTGCTGCTGTGATTTCATTAATAATGGAGCACCTTTGTGCTGAATGATGGCTTTTAGCACACTTTAAAGCACTGCTGGAGGACGCTGGGACCCTACCTGAAAACACTCACATGCTTACTGCACTGAACATCTGAAGTATGGATGAGTCGCTGCATACATGAGGGAAAACCACGCTTGAGCAATTTAACCTTTCATTAATAAACTAAAATATTACTATAATAAACATGTAGTAAAAAAATGGCTTAAATTATACAATAAATGAAATTTAACATTTCACTAATAAATAAAATATTACTATTATAAACATATTAAAAACTTAATTATATTATTGTGCACTTTTGTACAATAAGTGCAAAACATGTTTGAGCAATTTCATTAAGAAACAAAAAGTTCAATCTTTTGAGAATTTTATAAAAAATGTGTTTAATTATAGAGAGTGAAAATCATAATAAACAGAAATATTACTATTATAAAAAAATATAAAATGTGCTTAATTACACAATAAGTGCAAATCATGATTAATATTTCATTATTAATGTTTTATTAATATTTTTTATTATTATTATTATAAAAATGTAATAGAAATGTGCACTATTATACAATAAGTGCAAAACATGTTTGAGCAATTTTATTAAGAAACAAAAAGATTATTCTTTTGAGAATTTAATAAAAATGTGTTTAATTATAGAGAGTGAAAATCATGTTTAAAATTTCAGTAATAAAACAAATATTACTATTATAAAAAATGTAATAAAATACGCGCTTATTATTATTATTATGCAAAATTTGATTTAAATTTTTTTTAGAGGAAGACTGAGATGTGTGCCCAAGGTCAGCTGAACTCTCTCTAACAAGCCAGGGTCAGTGTAAGACGAGCCACACGCCACCGATCTGATTTATTCACTGGATATTTTTAGTGCCACCAACTAGTTCGAACCGCAGTCGCGTGAGGACATCAGGACCCGTCCCTGTCTGATATTCGCCTCTCGTGCAGCGTTCACACTTAACACACATCCGCTTAATCTGTCAGTCTGTCATCTCGCCCTCCACTAAACCACCTAGGTTTATATTTCACCTGACAGCTCATACAAACACTTCCTCCTGAATTCATTACAAGGGAAGCACAGTGTTTTCAGGGAGCCAGCTTTCTTAAAGGGATAGTTTGCTCCAAAAAATTAATATTCTGTAATTTACTCACCCATGTCTTTTACAACATTTCATTCATTATTACAATAATTATGTTATTTTAAACATCATCTGCTTACATATGATATCGCTTGTTTCTGCTTCTTCTTCGCCTGTGTTTTGATCAGGAGATTCTGTACTCTTTAAACGAGATGCGTAATAGCGCCCCCTACCGTATAACAGTGAAAACACGGAAAGCCTGAAATTTCCGTCAATGGAGGGAAAGAGTTGATATAAAGTATAATAAGATGAAGTGATTTTCTGTGTGTATTTGGATGTGGTTGCACTGTTTGATATGCATCACGCACATTTCATTCATGTACAATGACACTTCATTATAGCGCAGTGTGACATTGAGTCGTTCTGACATTAATATCCATTGAGGGTTCAATGCAAGCACATGTTCTGCATGTTTAACAGCCTGAACTCCTGACGAGCATCAAGTGATTAGCATGACATGAACGTCTCATTATATGAGCAGTGAAGCTAACAGGCCACTGAAGCCGTTCAGCACGTTACAGTAATACACATATTCGAATAGCAAGATTTAAATAAATCGAAAAGCATCAAGGGACATGCATTAAGTAAAAATGTGTGTGTGCATTTTGTGGTGGTCACTCACAAGGAAGGGTCGTGCACAAGATCTTTGAGGTTGACCCCGCTGCGGTCCTCAGCGAGATTGCGAAAGCAGCTGTCACTTACTGCAACACAAACAGAGAGATATACATGAGATGTGAGAAGAGAAGGTTATACATGCTGTTTACATAAAGGTACAGTAGATATTGTTCATTCAATGAGCAGATCTACTAAACATATGAGGTATGTTTCACTACCATTCAAATCTTCGGGTCAGTAAGACTTTTTAATAAATTAACACTTTTGATAACTTTTTAAAAGTTATTATATGGATATCACACCCAAAAACATACATTTATTACGAACAAGATATTTTAAAGATAGATATATATCGAATAGAAATGTCCATAACTTTTTAAGATTTAATTAATTTCCCAGACTTCCTAAGATTGGTAAAAGTAATGAAAAAAAAATTTAGGATAAAAATGAAATCATATAAAAACATAAAATGTAAATGAACATATCTTCTTATAGAAATTACATTGTGAATGCGGGTTCATTCAAATAATTAAAAATATCTTACAGAGATTTATTTCAGATTAATCAGATTTTCATGTGTAGATGAATCCCCCTTCCATCCCAACAAATAATAAAAATAAATACACATTAACACAATATTTGATCAAAGTTATTCTATTGATATCGCACTAAAAAATTTGTAACATTTCAAAACATTCTCTGACTTCCTAAAATTGTTAAAACTAGTAAAATTAAGTGGTAAAATATTTTGGGGATAAAATAATATAAAATAGAAATTGCATTTTGAATGTGGGTTTGTTTTTTTAATTAAGTAATTAAATACCTTAGGCAAGGCAAGTTTATTTAAATAGCACATTTCACACACTTCGCAGGCAATTCAAAGTGCTTAACAGAAAGGAATTAATATAATCACAAAATAAAAACAAGGAAAATTAAGAGATATGATCAAATGAATTAAAAGAGTAAAAAGATGATATATAGATAAACTTCTCATCTGGCAAAACACTGGTATATCATTTTTCACAACTCCCAGTTTACTCTGAGATTTTCCCATGGTGATTATTACACTGTGCCTGTGGTGATCTTTTTGCGCGCCTAAGAAATCTATTGGACGTCGCAGATGGACCTGATTTTCCCCTAAAATCGGGCAGGAGGTGCCACTGCTCGCTTTGGGGGAACGGGGAAAAGGAAAACGTATCTGGGATCCGTGAGGATGTAAAAAAAAAAAAAGATGGCTTACTTGCAGAGCACTCTCGTGCAAGGTGTAATTTGTTTACAGTGCCAATAAGAAAGACAGTTCACAGTGAAGTATAAATACAGATGCATACAAACACCTAAAAAGTACCAAAAATAATTAAAAATTAAATAAAGACGAAAAACTCTCCCAAAAAGGAACCGCAGTTGCACTCTCGCTCCGACATGGTTAACAAGTCCTGATTGTGAGTTTGGCCTCCTTTTTTATAGGCCAGACTCCGCCTTCTTTGGCAAACAACCATTGAGAGGTAAAATATATATTTAAGGCTACGTTTACACGTGGCCGGCTATTTTCAAAAACGGATATTTCACCTTCTCCGTTTTCAAAAATAACATCGTGCACACCTGTTAATTTTCAGAAAAGTGTTTGTTCACACGAACCCGTGTATGTATGCCGTCAAGAGCTTGCCATACCTGTAGGTGGCAGTGTAACGAGAAGCTCAAGCCCACGTTAGCCAATCAGAATCCCGGAAATAGCAACAACAGCTCCTCGACATGATAGAGCAGACTATTTGCAAATGCAAACAGACGAAAAGGGTTTGCTCCAACATAAATGCGACTGCTACTCTGAATGCATCCATGATCACCAAAGCCAGATGAAGATGTAAACATAGGAGCACTTTTGACGCAGGTGCAAGTTCTGTCGCAACTGTGACGTCGGCCGCCTAAAACTCTGTTTTCTCAGTTTACATGCAAACAAAGTTTTCCAAAATCTCCACTTTGGCCGGAGCTTTTAGAAAGAATCGTTTTCAGAGACGAATTCTCCGTTTGGGTGTAAACAAAGGGCACAAATGAAGGGAAATATCTCTGTTTTCCAAAATAACCATGTACGTGTAAACTAAGAACTAAGTTCTTACCAGTTACATTATACACACAAAAACATTCATTAATCAACATTAAACAATAGTTCTCACTGGTAATTATCAAATAAATATATTCATCACTACAGGGCCGGCCCGAGGCATAAGCGAACTAAGCGGCTGCTTGTGGCCCCCTGGCCAGTAGGGGGCCCCCCAATCGAGTTAAACATTTTTTTAGATGACTTAAACAAGTGACAAAAATGAATGAATATGACTGAATTAATGAATAATTCAAGACAAGAAAATTCTGATTTAATGATCAATATACCTGCCTGCAACTGTTGCTATGTCTGCCAGCATTTAAGTCATGCGCATAATCTAGACACCTCGCGCGTGCATAGACAATTCGTGCGCAACTGCGCATAGTCACGGTATCGGTTTAAGTTGGAGAAAATAGACGCAGGGGAACTTAAGTATGTTGTGATCGACAGTGTCAAATACAGCACTGAGGTCGAGTAGTACCAGAATGGATGTTTTGCCTGTATCACTATTTAACCAAATATCGTTTATTATCGTTATGAGCGTTGTCTCTGTGCTGTGATTGGAAACCAGATTGAAAATTGTCAAGGTATCCATTAGAGATTAGGAATTTGTTCAGCGGATTGAATATAACTTTTTCAAAGATCTTGCCTATGAAAGGAAGATTTGAGTTGGTCTGTAATTGCTCAATATGTTGCTATGCAGATTGCTCTTTTTCAGGAGGGGCCTGACAACTGCAGTTTTAAGGGACTTTGGAAAAGAGAGAAGTGAGGAGTTTACCACTTCTAGGCGATCTGCTTCTAAGCCGTAAAAATACTTTTTTGAAAAAGGAGGTGGGGGCACAGGTTGATGTTTTAAGGAGCTGTACTGTTTCTTCCAAAATTTTAGCATTAATTTCTTTGAAATCAGACATAGTAACTTTCTGAGGATGTGATCTGATCTGTCTGACCTCAGTGCCACATGAGGATATGCTGATCGCCTTTCTGATATTTTTTATTTTCTCAGAGAAGAAGGAAGTAAACTCGTTGAATTTGCTGTCTGAGAGCATTTCACTGGGAGCTGGCTTAGGGGGTTTGTTAGTCTCTCTACAGTAGCAAAAAGAGTGTGTGTGTTATTTATGTTTCTGTTTATAATATTTGAGAAGAAAGTCTGTCTAGCTTTGCCTAGTTCCACATTGAAAGCATGAAGGCTGTCTTTATAGATGTTATAATGGACTACAAGTTTTGTCTTCCGCCACATGCGACCATCTTTTCTGCATTGTCTTTTCATATTTTGCACTGCTGTTGAGTTTCTCCAAAGTGCTTTTTGTCTGCCACTATTCTTCCTGACTTTCACAGGAGCAATATCATCAGTTACACTCTGTACTTTTGAGTTAAAGCACTCAAGGAGAGAATCAACAGAGTCCGCAGATATGCTTGGTGTTAAAGATATGGCCTTCATAAATAGCACACTAGTGTTCTCATTTAAGCATCTCTTCTTGACAGACACAGATCTAGCTTCAATAGTAGCACGCTCCAACGCTCACGAAGAATAGCACTCGTGCGTTCGGCTGAGTCTGAAAATGTACTTGCACCTCAGAATGCTTTTGTGACGCGAGATTAATGTAAACAGCCCACTGCAAACACCCTTGTAATTCGCTTCAACCTGTTCGAACTTTATGAATGATTATTTTATAGGAGGTTCACAAGCATGCTGTTTCTAAAGCACGCAGTGCCATCTGCTGTTAAAAACTAAACTCAGAATCGATTCAAGAGAGAATCGCGATGCATTCGGAAAATTTTGAATCGATCCAGAATAATTTCTCAATTCATGATGCATCGATATATTGTCCCAGCCCTAGTTGTGATGTTGACCTGGTTTTCCTGGCTGTCTTTCCAGAAAGTCACCCTTGGGTGCTGAAACTTCGAGCAGGTCTAATCCGTTACAGTCTGTCTGTGGTGAGCTCTGTGTTAAAGGCTCAGCTGAGATTGTGTCCGTGAGCAGAGGTTGTTTTGGCTGCATGGTGTTATCATTGTACTTGTGTGATATGTCAACCACATGTCCATTCAGGTGCTGAAGTGAAGTCCTGTGTTCATTTATACTCTGTCCAGGTGTGTGTGTGTGACATTTAGGTTGAGTGGATTGGCACACACTGCTGAAGGGTGATGGAGGGAGAAGTTACTGTTGTCTTTTAGCACTCTTGAACTAAGTTTGTTTGGGTGGAGGCCATCCTGTCTGAACAGTTGTCTCTGACTCCAGAAAAGAATGAATTTGTCAATGAAGTTTACTCGTTTTATATTGCAGGTTTTTTGCAGCCATGTATTAAGCCCAAGCAACCGTGAAAATCGATTTGTTCCTCTCGCTGGGAGTGGTCCACTGATGAACATCTGAACTTTCAGTCTTCTAAATAATTGTTTAAAAAAAGTTCATTGAAATTCCTCTTAAGGAGTTCTGACTGCTCTTTCTGAGTATCATTCTTCCCCAACATGAATGTTAAGTCAATTTCCAGTTTTATGTTTCATCAGAATGTTCGGAAGTTCCCTGTTTACAGAGATTTATTTTAACTATGGAGGATACAAAATAAAAAAATAAAATAGAATTAAATCAAATTCATGTAGACACACATGCAACTGCTGTATCCAATGCTAGTAAGCGTCAGGGAAAAGCTATTTTGGTTTTTGTGTAACAGCTCAAACACATGTGATCAGTTTCATTCAATCAGCCCACAGACTCTGAATGAGACATATGGTCAACATGATGTTTATCTTCGGCACCGACAACACGCACTGAATCCTTCACAATAAGAGCGGTATTGTGAATGAATGAAGAAAGAAAGATGAAGTCAAGTTTGGTTTCATGTTGGGTTTAAAGAATCCACCTGGAGCAAACAGTATCGTGCACCCTTCATCATGATACAGCGACACGCTGAGCTAAAGAGACAAGTTCAAACACGAGATCAGGAGAGACAGATAAAGACGCTGAGGAAGATGATGATCTGGAATCAGGCTTCAAAGAAATGTTAATGCAGCCAGTGCGATAGAGAAAGACAAGATACAGAAGAAGAGGGAGAACATGTTTCTGCTTTTGTTGGCCGTTCCAGCGTATAGGAAAGCTGATGGAGATCTGATTTACTCTTTTCTCTGGTTTACACAGTCATGGTTTCTATACCAGTTCCATCCTACACAATAGTTGAGATATTTAAAGTCTTCAGGAAGTGAAAATTGACATGTCTGGTAGTAGCTTTGAGCACATTTTGGACTCCCAACACAGCACCAAATCTGTTCAGCGTACAAAACAAACAAGAGTGCTTCAGGTGTGACGTCAAAACCTGCTAATTTATAGCCCTAATGAAAAATAAAAATACCAAAATGTACTGCAAATACATTTATTTTATGCTAAGTATACTACAAATACATTTACATATTTGTGCTTAATATAAATACCAATTTTGTACTTAATATACATTATTTCTCCTGAAATACTGCTGAGGTCCAACTAAAGATATACTGAAGTATATTTGATTGTGCTAAAGTGGAACTATTGCAAGTATAGGCTACTTTATGTACTTTAAATATCTTGCATTTAAAGATATCATACTATCCTTACTAATGCTATTAAAACACATTTTAGGCTTAATATTAAGAAGTGTGCATTGTGCAATAAAGAAATACTCCAAATAAAGTTCAATTATAATATTTATATGTCAGTAAATATGTTAATCGATTTGTACAATACTTAGTATGAAATAAATGTATTTTAAATACATTTTGGTATAGTTTTTTCCTAAGGAGAGCTGGGTATGGACACTAATTTGATTCAATTGTGATTAAATTCGATTCGATATCGATTATTTTGAATATATATCAGGTAGGCCTACAGTATGGCACATTTTCTCAAGGAAGAACAACAGCAGGGAGTCAGTTGGTACAACATTACTTAGGCTACTATAATATTGAAGGTTAATCAGGTTAACTGATTTGTATACAAACACAAATTACACAAAAGGAAGATTTTTATAATAGGCTAATAAAGTTATTATATTAACTTTATAATTACATAATTATGTTTCTACTCCAATTCGTTAAATGTTGGCATGAAATAAAATGAATGGCTTTTCTGAGGTAAATGTGACGTTACGTGACATCAAGCTGTTTTATTGACGTCTTTCCGCGTTGAGACACTGATTAAGCGATTACATGAGACACGATGTGGATTTCTGTAAGTTATACAGTATCTTTTATCATACCTTATGATGTTCAATCATGTTTATTTCATGCTATAGCTGAAGAGACGAATCGAGCTATAGCTCAGACAATCCGTTCAGCTGATTCTCTTGATCTGAGGCGGCAACAGCGAGCTCTCACGTCATTTTAAAGAGCGCCAAAACAGTGGCTACTGTTTGAATTTCCTATTAAAATTGACAAAATTTGAAATCTGAGACTTTGTTTCATATCAAAAGTAACGAAGCACAAATCTTATAGCGATTTATTGGATGGGAGGCGCGAAACAATGTTCTGTTCATTCATCAACGGAAAACAGCATACTCGATTGAAAATGTAGAAAACCAACTTCCTGTTTCAACCGGAAATATTTCAAAACGGCAGGGCATCCAGAAATATGCTGCAGTGCAGTCCATTTATGTTTGCTAATCAAACCCAAAAGCATTTTTATTAAATATTAGCAGGTAATACACTTTCTCCATTTTAACTTTGTATTTTGAGTGTTGCAATAATAACCATAATTAGTGGTGTTTGCACCATCATTCAAAAGTTTGGGGTCAGTTAGATTTATTTTTCTTTTTTGACACTAATGACATTTATAATGCTTTTTAAGATTTACATTTCAAATAAATGCTGTTCTTTTGGACTTTCGATTGTATCACGGTTTCCACTAAAATATAGCCTAAAGCAGCAAACTGTTTTCAAAATTGATAATAATCAGAAATGTTTCTTGAGTATCAAATCATCATATTAGAATGATTTCTGAAAGATCATGATGCTGAAAATTCAGCTTTGATCACAGGAATAAATTACATTGACTTTATATTTACATAGAAAACAGTTATTTTAAATAGTAATAATATTTAATTATTTATACTGTATTTTTGATCAAATAAAAGCATCCTTTGTGGGCACTTTCAAAAACTTAAAAAATAATAATAATCTTAGTACAAAAACAGTCTAAAGCATCTCTAGACATAGCACAGCTTTTCTACTTTCAGTGTGAACAGACGAAGGTTGGGACAGGGTATAAGTTTCTTTGAACAAAAAGCTAATTAACCTTATTGTAAAGTGTTAGCAATATTGTAATTAGGGCCTACACATAAAAAATAATCAAATTAAAAAAAAAAAAATACTGACACACTCTCGCTTTTCTGAATGAGAAACATGATTCATATCAAATTAGTAATCAGAGCATGCTGGTCTGGGTTTAGTTAAGACCGTGAAGTATGGCTCCAGGACAGGGAGCAGGTCCAGCAGCCCGGTGCCAAACACACACTGCTTCTCCATCTGTACTGCAACTGGGACGAGATGGAGCGCCTGACCTTTGACCTGACCCTCATCTACCCTGATCGGGGAGAGCCGCTGTTATCAGTCTGAATGAGGACACAGTGCAGTACTTCATAGCAAGCACACTTAACACATGCATACTGATACCCAGACTGGAGCCTGAAAAGTGCAATCTCACACATTACACACACTACATAATGCATTAATAGCATGAGTAGTATGCTAGTGTGCTACTCCAAAAAATATTTACTGTATTGCCTCTTGCAGGAGAACATGCAAGCTGAAGAAATTTGGATCTGTTTTTTGAATAACACAATATTCATTAATGTTGTCTCCCAAGTCAAGCATTGTTATTTCTAAGGCTGCTCGATTTTGGGGGAAAAAATCAAATTGTGATTTAAAAAAAATATTGGTAAAAATGTCTGCACAATTGCACCAAACTTTTGTGATTATATATGTCTAAAATAAATGAATAATAATAATAATTATTATTATTATACCACCACCACCAAAAACAACAATAATTAAAAATAAATAAATAATAATAATTCCAATAGAAGAAAAATAATCAATATTATTATTATTACTATAAGTATACTACTACTAATAATCATAATAATTATATATTTGTTATTGTTATTATAGCAATAATAATACAACTTTTTATAATAATAACAGTGATAATTCCAACAAGAAAAATAATCATTATTATTATTATTATTACTCATGTCATTATACCAATAATAATAATAACAATAATGTTTTTATTGTTATCCCAATAATGATAATAATAATTAAAATATCTAATATTACTACATACTAAATAATATAAAATACTAAATAAGAACAAAATAATAAATATTACTATTGTAATATTTCATTGTAAAGTAAGACAATCTAGTTTTAAGAAACATTTTATAATAATATTTGTCACATTCATGTACAATTGATATTTAGGGCTGTCTTAAATCCTTCATTTTCAAACATTAAACCATCAAACTTTTCTGATGGAAATTTGCAGGGAGCTCTTCTAAGGTTTCTGTTTTATTTTGATATATCATGCAGCCTTAAATACTACTATTGCTCATATTTACTCTTATGACAATAAACACCTAGAACAACAAGCTAAAACCATCAGTAACACCCACATCATGACAGCAAGTTTTGCATAGACAAACACCTTGAATCTGTCTGTCTTGTCAGAAATAAGCAAATGTTTGTTGCATGTATTATGTCAGACTGCTGTTAATTGCATTATGCTAATTTTTCACAAGGTCACGTCTCGTTAGTTCTCATGTTTCCTTCAGGAGTCGCAGTGTTCAGATGCTCTCAGGTGAGGTAAACAAGATCAGCAAACAAGACCAAAGCCAACAGGAAATGAGCCAATCGAACCCCTCAATGATAATTAGGAATGGATTAATTAATCAATGCTGAACCCAGAGCAAGAAAGCATATTATTCAAATGCCCCCGCTAAAGACCCCAATGACAAGTAATCCTGCGGGAGAACAGGAAACAACGAGGAAATGGACAAACAATGACTTTTTCTCTGATTGTAGTTACAAGGTGACAGAATCCCAAATGAGGTTTTTACATCCTTTTGTTCTTGACCAAATACACTGCATGAAAAATCCATAGGATAATAGTGATATTTTATAGCAGCGTCATGAAGACGGAAAAGGTTACCATGATATTGGCTCTACTATGCATACTATTTCTTCACTATGCATACTGATCACACTATAGGCATTTTTATGCATTCATCGGTGTTATTTTTGGTTAAGTAAAGATATTAACGGAAATAAAATAAAATATAAAAGCAAACAAAACTTATTTATTTCAGCTAGTTGCCAAGGAAACATTTATCATTTTTGTTTAGTTTATCTTCAAGTAGAAATGACGAAATTAATTAAACAAAAAGTAATAAATAAAAATGTATACAAAATACACACACACGCACAATATTGCCAAAAGTTTTGGGACGTCTGCCTTTACGTGCACATGAACTTTAATGACATCCCATTATTAATCCATAGGGTTTAATATGGAGTTGGCCCACCCTTTGCAGCTATAACAGCTTTAACTTCTGGGAAGGCTTTCCACAAGGTTTAAGAGTGTGTTTATGGGATTTTTTGAACATTCTTCTAGAAGCGCATTTGTGAGGTCAGGCACTGATGTTGGACGAGAAGGCTCACAGTTTCCACTCTAATTCATCCCAAAGGCGTTCTATCGGGTTAAGGTCAAGCCAGTCAAGTTCCTTCACACCAAAGTTCCTTCGCTCATCATGTCTTTATGGACCTTGCTTTGTGCACTGGTGCGGAATCATGTTGGAGCAGGAAGAGGCCATTCCCAAACTGTTCCCACAAAGTTGGGAGCATGAAATTGTCCAAAATGTTTTGGTATGCTGAAGCATTAAGAGTTCCTTTCACTGGAACTCACAAGCCCAACCCCTGAAAAACAACCCCACACCATAATCCCCCCTCCACCAAACTTTACACTTGTCCATCGGATTGCCAGACAGAGAAGCGTGATTCGTCACTCCAGAGAAAACGTCTCCACTTCTTTAGAGTCCAGTGGCGACATGCTATACACCACTGCATCCGACGCTTTACATTGCACTTGGTGATTTAAGGCTTGCTTGGCCATGGAAACCCATTCCATGAATCTCTCTAGCACTGTTCTTGAGCCAATCTGAAGGCCACATGAAGTTTGGATGTCTGTATCTATTGACTCTACAGAAAGTTGGCGACTTCTGCGCACTGTGTGCCTCAGCATGCGCTAACCCCGCTCTGTGATTTAACGTTGCCTACTACTTCGGCTGAGTTGCTGTTTGTGGCGAGCAGGACGAGGTCGAGGGACGTGAGAGAACGGCGTGAGGCCGGTGGCGTGATTGATAACGAGCGACACCTGCGCGACGCACCGGTCTCGTATCTCTCACGGAGGAGCGGAAGCATAAAGGAGGAGCGACGACAGTGAAGATCGAGAGAGGAACAGGCCTGAGTTTATGTTGTGTTTTGTTTCTGTTTTGTGTGGCCAGCAGTCGTCCGTGAGGGGCTGCTGGCTTATACTTTTGTTTTGCATTTGTTTTATTTATTAATTAAAATCTTTAAATGTTCGCCGGTTCCCGCCTCCTTCTTTCCGCAACGTCTAACCTCGTTACGCTGTTGTTCCCTATTACTTCCACTTTGTTATAATGCCACTAACATTTGAATCAATTGTTTTTTATTGATTAATAAAAAAATTATAAAAACTATATTGAATAATTTAATCGTAACCTCAAAAATCGCATTGAATCGAATCGTACCGAAAGATTCCCACCCCTAAAATGTCCACTAAAAAACACTATACAAATGTAATACAGTTACTGTGGTATTACATTAACCATTACATTTGTCAAATTTACTTTAAAACAGTAATCGGAATAATATTTCAGATCACGGATGTAGGAGGTGTATGCAGAGTGCCATCATATTCTCAGATAAAATACATTAGCATGACCGCCTGTGCATTAATTGGGAAATGTTTAATACCTTTGGGACCATTTTCCAAGGTTTTGTCCAAGGGACTGAAAGATTCCCACCCCTAAAATACTTTAAAAGAGTAATCTGAATGATATTTCAGATCACGGATGTTGGAGCTGTGTCATTATCAAATTTTCAGATAAAATACATTAACATGGCCACCTGTGCATTAATTATGAGGGAATATTTATACCTTCGGGATGATTTTCCAAGGTTTTGTTCCTCTCGTTCAGAATAAAGGAAAAGAAGTTCCCCTTAGCACCCTGTCAGACAGCGATGGCACGGACAGCAGCTCAATGTAATTAACACAAGGCTTACGGCCTCAGCTCTCCACCAATGGCTTCTGCAGGAGATGACATCACTGCTTTGTTTGCTTGCGTGTCTTATTGGTTAGTGGGGTATCAAATGATCCAGAGGCCCCTGGGATGTAGATTACAGCGGCTTACTGCTGTTTATCAACCCAGCCTTTGTACAAAGGAGGGGCCGACATTAAACCTGAGGGAGTTCTGGATGAAGCTCCCAGCAGTCCAGCAGAGAGAGAAAGAGAGAGAGAGAGAGAGAGAGAGAGAGAGAGAGAGAGAGAGAGAGAGAGAGAGCGAGAGCGTTGTTGTACACAGCAGCTTCTTAATTCCGCAGCTGGGTAAATTTCCAAATTAATGAAGGTTTCACGGTGCTGTGGAAAATATAGTAACAGCAGATAAGATAATCTAATATAAGCCCAGGGTATCTTAGCAACCTTGTTCATTCTGAGAGCAGCAGCGATGGGGTCCGCAGAGGGATCGCAGCAGCTATCAAACACACACCCAAAAACACTCTTTCTAAACACAATCATAAGCAGCACACCTGTGCTTACATGCAGAAACTACTGAGGAATAAACGCACCATTCAAATCTTTTGCCAACTAATAACTTTGATTAAAGCTACATGGGCTGCATGTTTTGTTTTTGTTTTTTTTTGTTTTTTTTTTGCAGTGTAAAAACACTGTGTGTCATATAGTGTAAATGGGTATTTGACGTGAAATATTTTATGGTAATGTCCTATGGTGTGACAATATAAAATTTGATAGATAACTGTGCATGCAGCTTTTATGACCCCCATATTAATTGAGACTGGATGGAATATTTGTATTTTAAAAAATGTAAATGCCACTTCAAGGGCATTTAAAGGGGACCTATTGTGCCCTTTTACAAAGTCTTGATTTTGTTTTAGTTATTCATTTTGCTTGAATGCTCAAAAACACATTATTTTCCCATGTTTTACATTGTTGCAGCTCCTCTTTCCAGTCTGTCAGTAACGCTCTGTTTCCCGAAAGCATCGTTATCCAACTATGGTCGCCAGTTCCGTCGTAATCAGCAGTTCAACGAGTCTGTGTTTCCCGAAACTATAGTTCATATGAATATTCACAAACAGAATCGCAAAGTTGAGTGGTTGAAACTGTAGCTCTCGACCTGTGGTTAGAAACAGAGTTTCCAGTTTGCATGACATGCGGACTCAATAAATCCTTATTTTGAGCAAAATAAGCAAGCTGAAATTCAGTACAATCTGTATCTTTTATTTCAAATACATACAAATGTAATTTACGTTTTTTAGTTTGTCAAGAGATTTAAAGCACTGTTTTTGAAGAGTGCGCATGTGTGAACGAGCTCTGGTGCGTAAGAACGAGACTATGATTGAATCTGGAAATAAAGCAAAATAACAGAAATTAGAAATAGTCCTCAGATGCCATGTCTGTAATTTATAGCAAAACATCTAGCGTTAATTCGATCTCAAACAGATGCATTAAAATAAGTTATTACTCCACTCCTGTGTTACATCATTAACCAACGTGGTTGAATGACAAATTTGTGACAATATGTTTTCGAGCAACAGTCGTGCCTAACTAGTTGATGAAACTCACTCCTGTTTAGTTTCTGTCTCTATGAAGCCCCTCCTCCTGAAAAGCACACTGTGCTCTGATTGGTCGGCTGGATCAGTGTGTTGTGATTGGTCGAGCGCTTTGAGTGTGTTTGGTAAATGTCCCGCCCCTTACCATAAGCGCCAGTTTAACACACTACTAACTAACTCAACCAGGCCCCGCCCCTTTATTCTGTATGAATTATTTAAATGAGGAATATTGTGACGTGTTTGTTCCCGGAAGAAACTCAAGACTATAATGGAGGCGTTTCAGGGAGTTCAGAAACACTGACACTGATATAGAGAAGAACTCCTGTTGGAGGGACTTTGTGCTTTGGAACTTCAAAGACATTGGTTAATAAAGTGAGATTAAATACATAAAGTATATTTGTGTTATATAACATTATTGCAGGTTTGCGTAATGTTCTGAATTTGTATTTTATTGTTTTTTTTTTCATTTTGAGGGATACTGAATCTGTATTTGTGCATGTGAGATGAGTAAATGCTCACATTTATTCTAGAGCTACAATAACCATCATGTTTCCACACAACGCCTCTGCACATGATTCCTCTCAACAAGGGGACAGGAGCTGTCAGTCAAAAAATGGGAGAAGAAAGTAACCTGCATTACTTATTTGAAAAAGGAACTCAGATATTTTGTAATCTGTAATTTAAAAGTAATCTGATTACATAATGCACGTTACTTGCAATGCGTTACACCAACACTGATATCAGTGCAGCACTAATGACATTAGGGGTTTGTTCATATCACTAACACTAACTTTTAGCACAAGTAATAATGTTGCCTGCCTCTTGCGTATTTAAACCACATTACATAGACACAAACTGCAAGCTTAAGTGTTTACACCCACATAGGTGTATGAAAATTAAAATCTACCCTACGGCGCTCTTCAGGGCAGTTTTCCATCACATATCCTTATGAATTTCATCAGATTTCAATGAGAGACGTTGATGGAGGAAGCCACAGCAAATGCTATAAGTAGTGCTTTTAGTACAGTACAAGAACAGTACATGATATCTCCTGCTGTTAGGGTGATGTACTTTGGGTCAGGGTCAAAGTTCAGTCTTAAAGCCACTTTTCTGGAGTGATGTAGAGTTATGAAGGATGAGAAACATGTTTAAGTGGGCTGAGATCAAATAAACAAGTTACCATCAACACAAATGCTCATCCAGATGTTACAGACATCACTGAACCACATTCAATGTCTCTTTCACAGCACAGAAAGGTACAGTTCACCCCAAAATAAACGTTCTGTCATCATTTACTCACCCTAATATCATTCCAAACCCTATGACGTTCTT
>CM060635.1:3277645-3292645 GCA_030578275.1 Meda fulgida
TTCATTCTGCTCTTTATGTCTGTCTGTCTATCCATCCATCCATCAAATTACACTTATATGATTTTCTTTGTACTTGCAATTTTTGAATCTGGTTCAAATTCAGGAATTGAATAGCAATATAAAGCTGTGGTTATTAGTACGTTAACTAAAACTATTAAAAATGGTTTTCATTATTTAAAGCAACACTATGGAACATTTTTTACCTTAAAATAATGTTTCCAAAATCTTATCAGTGGTTCATCAAGTCGTAACAGGGTGAAACACTATTTCTGCTATAATCACACTATATCTGCTATAAACACACTATATCTGCTATAACCACACTATATCTGCTATAACCACACTATATCTGCTATAAACACACTATATCTGCTATATCCACACTATATCTGCTACAACCACACTATTTCTGTTATAACCACACTATATCTGCTATAACCACACTATATCTGCTATAACCACACTATATCTGCTAAAAAAAAAACACACTATATCTGCTATAATCACACTATATCTGCTATAACCACACTATATCTGCTATAACCACACTATATCTGCTATAAACACACTATATCTGCTATAAACACAATATATCTGCTACAACCACACTATTTCTGTTATAACCACACTATATCTGCTATAACCACACTATATCTGCTATAACCACACTATATCTGCTATAAACACACTATATCTGCTATATCCACACTATATCTGCTACAACCACACTATTTCTGTTATAACCACACTATATCTGCTATAACCACACTATATCTGCTATAACCACAATATATCTGCAATTAACACACTATTTCTGCTATAACCACACTATATCTGCTATAAACACACTATATCTGCTATAACCACACTATATCTGCTATAAACACACTATATCTGCAATATCCACACTATATCTGCTACAACCACACTATTTCTGTTATAACCACACTATATCTGCTATAACCACACTATATCTGCTATAACCACACTATATCTGCTAAAAAAAAACACACTATTTCTGCTATAACCACACTATATCTGCTATAAACACACTATATCTGCTATAACCACACTATATCTGCTATAAACACACTATATCTGCTATAACCACAATATATCTGCTACAACCACACTATTTCTGTTATAACCACACTATATCTGCTATAACCACACTATATCTGCTATAACCACACTATATCTGCTAAAAAAAAAACACACTATATCTGCTATAATCACACTATATCTGCTATAACCACACTATATCTGCTAAAAAAACACACTATATAATCACACTATATCTGCTATATCCACACTATATCTGCTACAACCACACTATTTCTGTTATAACCACACTATATCTGCTATAACCACACTATATCTGCTATAACCACACTATATCTGCTAAAAAAAAACACACTATTTCTGCTATAACCACACTATATCTGCTATAAACACACTATATCTGCTATAACCACACTATATCTGCTATAAACACACTATATCTGCTATAACCACAATATATCTGCTACAACCACACTATTTCTGTTATAACCACACTATATCTGCTATAACCACACTATATCTGCTATAACCACACTATATCTGCTAAAAAAAAAACACACTATATCTGCTATAATCACACTATATCTGCTATAACCACACTATATCTGCTAAAAAAACACACTATATAATCACACTATATCTGCTAAAAAAAAACACACTATATCTGCTATAATCACACTATATCTGCTATAACCACACTATATCTGCTAAAAAAACACACTATATAATCACACTATATCTGCTATAATCACACTATATCTGCTATAATCACACTATATCTGCTATAATCACGCTATATCTGCAATAAACACACTATATCTGCTATAATCAAACTATATCTGCTATAAACACACACAATATCTGCTATAAACACACTATATCTGCTATAATCCCACTATATGTGCTATAAACCCCCTGTATCTGCTATAAACACACTATATCTGCACACTATATCTGCTATAATCACACTATATCTGCTATAAACACACTATATCTGCACACTATATCTGCTATAATCACACTATATCTGCTATAAACACACTATATCTGCACACTATATCTGCTATAATCACAATATATCTGCTATAAACACACTATATCTGCACACTATATCTGCTATAATCACACTATATCTGCTATAAACACACCATATCTGATATAACCACACTATATCTGCTATAAACACACTATATCTGCTATAAACACACTATTTCTGCTATAACCACACTATATCTGCTATAAACACACTATTTCTGCTATAACCACACTATATCTGCTATAAACACACTATTTCTGCTATAACCACACTATATCTGCTATAAACACACTATATCTGCTATAACCACACTATATCTGCTATAAACACACTATTTCTGCTATAACCACACTATATCTGCTATAAACACACTATATCTGCTATAATCACACTATATCTGCTATAAACACACCATATCTGATATAACCACACTATATCTGCTATAAACACACTATATCTGCTATAAACACACTATTTCTGCTATAACCACACTATATCTGCTATAAACACACTATATCTGCTATAATCACACTATATCTGCTATAAACACACTATATCTGCTATAACCACACTATATCTGCTATAAACACACTATATCTGCTATAACCACACTATATCTGCTATAAACACACTATATCTGCTATAAACACACTATTTCTGCTATAACCACACTATATCTGCTATAAACACACTATATCTGCTATAACCACACTATATCTGCTATAAACACACTATTTCTGCTATAATCACACTATATCTGCTATAACCACACTATATCTGCTATAAACACTATATCTGCTATAATCACACTACAGTCGTGCTCAGAATTAATGGTACCCCTGGTAAATATGATAAAAAATGGCTGGAAAAAATAAATCTGCATCATTTATCCTTTTGATCTTTCATTCAAAATATTGGCAAAAATCTAAACTTTCATTGAAGTAAAAGAATAGAAAGTGGGGGGGAAATCAATTTATGAAATAAATGTTTATCTCCAAAACACGTTGGCCACAATTATAGGTACCCTTTTATTAAATACTTTTTGCAATCTCCTTTTGCCAAGATAACAGCTCTGAGTTTTATCCTATAATGCCTGATGAGTTCGGAGAACACAGACAAGAGATCAGAGACCATTCTTACAGAATCTCTCCAGATCCTTCAGATTCCCAGATCCATGTTGGAGCTTCTTCTCTTCAGTTCACTCCACTCATCAGGTCTGAGACGGTCATGGCAGAAGCTTCATTTTGTGCTACTTAACACATTTTTGTGTTGATTTTGATGTTTGTTTTGGATCGTTGTCCTGATGGAAGATCCAACCACGGCCCATTATAAGATTTCTAGCAGAGGCTGTCAGGTTTACATTTTTTATCTGTTGGTATTTGATAGAATCCACGATGCCATGCATGTATCTGAACAAGAAGTCCAGGACCTCCAGGAGAAAAATATGACCACAACATTAAAGATGGTATATTAAATTGTACACATGGGGTACTTTTTGTCCTTGTGTGCACCAAACCCATCTTGCATGTTTGCTGCCAAAAAGCTATTTTTTAGTTTCATCTGACCACAGAACCCTGTGCTGTTTGAAGGTCCAGTCGTGTCTGACAACTGAATTTGCTGGGGTTTGTTTTTGGATGAGCAAGGAGGATTTTTCTTGAAAACCTCCCAAACAACATGTGGTGATGTAGGGGTTGTTCAATTTTTTTTTAATAGGCTTTCTGAACCCAAGACTCAACGAATCTCTGCAATTCTCCATCTGTGATCCTTGAAGAGTCTTTGGCCACTCAAACTTTCCTCCTCACCATGCATTAAGACAATATAGACACACGTCCACTTCCTGGCAGATTTGTAACATCTTTAGTTGATTGGAAGTGCTTAATTATTGCCCTGATGGTCAAAATGGGGATTTTCAATGCTTTAGCTATTTTCTTACAGCCACTTTCTATTTTGTGATGCTCAACAATCTTTTGATGCACATCAGAACTATATTCTTTGGTTTTACTCATTGTAATGGATGATTAAGGGAATTTGGCCTTTGTGTTTCCTCATATTTAAACTCCTGTAAAACAAGAAGTCATGGCTGGACAATTTCATGTTCCTAGTCACCCTGGTGTGCAAAAAAAAGGTAAATATGAATGGGAATATACTTAAGAGATATTTTACTCGTAAACAATTCTAGGGGTACCAATAATTGTGGCCAACTTGTTTTGGAGAAAAACATTTATTTCGTAATTTGATTTCCCCTCCACTGTCAATTATTTTACTTCAATGAAAGGTTCGATTTTTGCCAATTTTTTGAATGAAATATCAAAAGGATAAACGATGCAGAATTATTTTTTACAGCCATTTTTCATCATATTTACCAGGGGTACCATTAATTCTGAGCACGACTGTATATCTGCTATAATCACACTATATAATCACACTATATCTGCAATAATCACACTATATCTGCTATAAACATACCATATCTGCTATAAACACACTATATCTGCTTTAAACACACTAAATCTGCTATAACCACACTATATCTGCTATAACCACACTATATCTGCTATAAACACACTATATATGCTATAAACACACTATATATGCTATAAACACACTATATCTGCTAATCACACTATATCTGCTAATCACACTATATCTGCTATAATCACACTATATCTGCTATAACCACACTATATCTGCTATAACCACACTATATCTGCTATAACCACACTATATCTGCTATAACCACACTATATCTGCTATAAACACACTATATCTGCTATAAACACACTATTTCTGCTATAACCACACTATATCTGCTATAAACACACTATATCTGCTATAACCACACTATATCTGCTATAAACACACTATTTCTGCTATAATCACACTATATCTGCTATAACCACACTATATCTGCTATAAACACTATATCTGCTATAATCACACTACAGTCGTGCTCAGAATTAATGGTACCCCTGGTAAATATGATAAAAAATGGCTGGAAAAAATAAATCTGCATCATTTATCCTTTTGATCTTTCATTCAAAATATTGGCAAAAATCTAAACTTTCATTGAAGTAAAAGAATAGAAAGTGGGGGGGAAATCAATTTATGAAATAAATGTTTATCTCCAAAACACGTTGGCCACAATTATAGGTACCCTTTTATTAAATACTTTTTGCAATCTCCTTTTGCCAAGATAACAGCTCTGAGTTTTATCCTATAATGCCTGATGAGTTCGGAGAACACAGACAAGAGATCAGAGACCATTCTTACAGAATCTCTCCAGATCCTTCAGATTCCCAGATCCATGTTGGAGCTTCTTCTCTTCAGTTCACTCCACTCATCAGGTCTGAGACGGTCATGGCAGAAGCTTCATTTTGTGCTACTTAACACATTTTTGTGTTGATTTTGATGTTTGTTTTGGATCGTTGTCCTGATGGAAGATCCAACCACGGCCCATTATAAGATTTCTAGCAGAGGCTGTCAGGTTTACATTTTTTATCTGTTGGTATTTGATAGAATCCACGATGCCATGCATGTATCTGAACAAGAAGTCCAGGACCTCCAGGAGAAAAATATGACCACAACATTAAAGATGGTATATTAAATTGTACACATGGGGTACTTTTTGTCCTTGTGTGCACCAAACCCATCTTGCATGTTTGCTGCCAAAAAGCTATTTTTTAGTTTCATCTGACCACAGAACCCTGTGCTGTTTGAAGGTCCAGTCGTGTCTGACAACTGAATTTGCTGGGGTTTGTTTTTGGATGAGCAAGGAGGATTTTTCTTGAAAACCTCCCAAACAACATGTGGTGATGTAGGGGTTGTTCAATTTTTTTTTAATAGGCTTTCTGAACCCAAGACTCAACGAATCTCTGCAATTCTCCATCTGTGATCTTTGGAGAGTCTTTGGCCACTCAAACTTTCCTCCTCACCATGCATTAAGACAATATAGACACACGTCCACTTCCTGGCAGATTTGTAACATCTTTAGTTGATTGGAAGTGCTTAATTATTGCCCTGATGGTCAAAATGGGGATTTTCAATGCTTTAGCTATTTTCTTACAGCCACTTTCTATTTTGTGATGCTCAACAATCTTTTGATGCACATCAGAACTATATTCTTTGGTTTTACTCATTGTAATGGATGATTAAGGGAATTTGGCCTTTGTGTTTCCTCATATTTAAACTCCTGTAAAACAAGAAGTCATGGCTGGACAATTTCATGTTCCTAGTCACCCTGGTGTGCAAAAAAAAGGTAAATATGAATGGGAATATACTTAAGAGATATTTTACTCGTAAACAATTCTAGGGGTACCAATAATTGTGGCCAACTTGTTTTGGAGAAAAACATTTATTTCGTAATTTGATTTCCCCTCCACTGTCAATTATTTTACTTCAATGAAAGGTTCGATTTTTGCCAATTTTTTGAATGAAATATCAAAAGGATAAACGATGCAGAATTATTTTTTACAGCCATTTTTCATCATATTTACCAGGGGTACCATTAATTCTGAGCACGACTGTATATCTGCTATAATCACACTATATAATCACACTATATCTGCAATAATCACACTATATCTGCTATAAACATACCATATCTGCTATAAACACACTATATCTGCTTTAAACACACTAAATCTGCTATAACCACACTATATCTGCTATAACCACACTATATCTGCTATAAACACACTATATATGCTATAAACACACTATATATGCTATAAACACACTATATCTGCTAATCACACTATATCTGCTAATCACACTATATCTGCTATAATCACACTATATCTGCTATAACCACACTATATCTGCTATAAACACACTATGTCTACTATAATCACACTATATCTGCTATAAACACACTATATCTGCTATCAACACACTATATCTGCTATAATCACACTATATCTGCTATAAACACACTATATCTGCTATAACCACACTATATCTGCTATATTCACACTATATCTGCTATAACCACACTATATCTGCTATAAACACACTATATCTGCTATAACCACACTATATCTGGTATAATCACACTATATCTGCTATAACCACACTATATCTGCTATAATCACACAATATCTGCTATAACCACACTATATCTGCTATAACCACACTATATCTGGTATAATCACACTATATCTGCTATAACCACACTATATCTGCTATAATCACACAATATCTGCTATAACCACACTGTATCTGCTATAAACACACTATATCTGCTATAACCACACTATATCTGGTATAATCACACTATATCTGCTATAACCACACTATATCTGCTATAATCACACAATATTTGCTATAAACACACTATATCTGCTATAACCACACTATATCTGCTATAACCACACTATATCTGCTATAAACACACTATATCTGCTATAACCACACTATATCTGCTATAACCATACTATATCTGCTACACACTATATCTGCTATAATCACACAATATCTGCTATAACCACACTATATCTGCTATAAACACACTATATCTGCTATAAACACTATATCTGCTATAAACACACTATATCTGCTATAATCACACTATATCTGCTATAAACACACTATATCTGCTATAATCACACTATATCTGCTATAACCACACTATATCTGCTATAATCACATATCTGCTATAAACACACTATATCTGCTATAAACACACTATATCTGCTATAACCACACTATATCTGCTATAACCACACTATATATGCTATAAACACACTATATCTGCTATAACCACACTATATCTGCTATAACCACACTATATATGCTATAAACACACTATATCTGCTAATCACACTATATCTGCTAATCACACTATATCTGCTATAATCACACTATATCTGCTATAACCACACTATATCTGCTATAAACACACTATATCTGCTATAATCACACTATATCTGCTATAAACACACTATATCTGCTATAATCACACTATATCTGCTATAAACACACTATATCTGCTATAACCACACTATATCTGCTATATTCACACTATATCTGCTATAACCACACTATATCTGCTATAAACACACTATATCTGCTATAACCACACTATATCTGGTATAATCACACTATATCTGCTATAACCACACTATATCTGCTATAATCACACAATATCTGCTATAACCACACTATATCTGCTATAACCACACTATATCTGGTATAATCACACTATATCTGCTATAACCACACTATATCTGCTATAATCACACAATATTTGCTATAAACACACTATATCTGCTATAACCACACTATATCTGCTATAACCACACTATATCTGCTATAAACACACTATATCTGCTATAAACACACTATATCTGCTATAATCACACTATATCTGCTATAAACACACTATATCTGCTATAATCACACTATATCTGCTATAACCACACTATATCTGCTATAATCACATATCTGCTATAAACACACTATATCTGCTATAAACACACTATATCTGCTATAACCACACTATATCTGCTATAACCACACTATATATGCTATAAACACACTATATCTGCTATAACCACACTATATCTGCTATAACCACACTATATCTGCTATAATCACACTATATCTTCTATTAACACACTATGCAAGTTTGCCAGATCAGGTCGCGTTTCTGTAGTCCGAATGAGACTTAAGAAAACTACAAATTTGACTTGCTTTACGGCAAGCGTTACAAAGGTCATTATTTAGTTTTTCTTAGTTTCTGATGTCGCAATACATCATCCTTTCATTAAATCATGTAACATACTCGACCTCGTCTGTGGACATCGTTCATTCTAAAGCCGGCGCTGGATAAACAGCGAGCGCGCGTGCGACGCTAGGCTAAATTATTTATATTTGCTATAATCACACTATATCTGCTATAAACACACTATATCTGCTATTATCACACTATATCTGCTATAACCACACTATATCTGCTATAATCACACTATATCTGCCATAAACACACTATATCTGCTATAAACACACTATATCTGCTACAACCACACTATATCTGCTATAACCACACTATATCTGCTATATTCACACTATATCTGCTATAACCACACTATATCTGCTATAAACACACTATATCTGCTATAACCACACTATATCTGGTATAATCACACTATATCTGCTATAACCACACTATATCTGCTATAATCACACAATATCTGCTATAACCACACTATATCTGCTATAACCACACTATATCTGGTATAATCACACTATATCTGCTATAACCACACTATATCTGCTATAATCACACAATATTTGCTATAAACACACTATATCTGCTATAACCACACTATATCTGCTATAAGCACACTATATCTGCTATAAACACACTATATCTGCTATAACCACACTATATCTGCTATAACCATACTATATCTGCTATAACCACACTATATCTGGTATAATCACACAATATCTGCTATAACCACACTATATCTGCTATAACCACACTATATCTGCTATAACCACACTATATCTGCTATAATCACACAATATTTGCTATAAACACACTATATCTGCTATAATCACACAATATCTGCTATAACCACACTATATCTGCTATAAACACACTATATCTGCTATAAACACTATATCTGCTATAAACACACTATATCTGCTATAATCACACTATATCTGCTATTATCACACTATATCTGCTATAACCACACTATATCTGCTATAATCACACTATATCTGCCATAAACACACTATATCTGCTATAAACACACTATATCTGCTACAACCACACTATATCTGCTATAACCACACTATATCTGCTATAATCACACTATATCTGCTATAACCACACTATATCTGCTATAAACACACTATATCTGCTATAATCACACTATATCTGCTATAAACACACTATATCTGCTATAATCACACTATATCTGCTATAACCACACTATATCTGCTATAATCACATATCTGCTATAAACACACTATATCTGCTATAAACACACTATATCTGCTATAACCACACTATATCTGCTATAACCACACTATATATGCTATAAACACACTATATCTGCTATAACCACACTATATCTGCTATAACCACACTATATCTGCTATAATCACACTATATCTTCTATTAACACACTATGCAAGTTTGCCAGATCAGGTCGCGTTTCTGTAGTCCGAATGAGACTTAAGAAAACTACAAATTTGACTTGCTTTACGGCAAGCGTTACAAAGGTCATTATTTAGTTTTTCTTAGTTTCTGATGTCGCAATACATCATCCTTTCATTAAATCATGTAACATACTCGACCTCGTCTGTGGACATCGTTCATTCTAAAGCCGGCGCTGGATAAACAGCGAGCGTGTGCGACGCTAGGCTAAATTATTTACGACAGTGGTAATGGACAGTTTCGTTTCCAACCACTAGGTGGACCGAAGAGGAAAAGCTCCATGGTGTTGCTTTAAAGCACAAATATTAGATAAAAACTAACACTTGAAAAACTTACATTTAAAAAACATAAATTAAATTAATAAATGTTACCTTAGCAGCTAACTCAAATAAAATAAGTGGGAGATTGAATTACTAAAACTAAAACTGAAATAACAATCAATAGTAAATCTATATATACAGTAAGTCTATAATCTATATATAAGTTATATAGAAATATTTAATAATAAAGTGACATAAGCACATAACAAAATAACTAGAGCATAAACTAAAATTAAAATGAAATCAAATGAATTTGCTATTATTAGTTAACTGTATTAGTTCATTACGGTAACTAACAATGAACAATACTTCTACAGCATTTATTAATCAATCGTTAATATCAATCTCAACATTTACTAATACATTATTAAGATCAAAAATTGTGTTAACATTAGTTAATGCACTGTGAACTAACATACATTTTTTTATTAACTAACATTAACAAAGGTTAATAAATGCTGTAAGAATGTTTTGCTCATTGTTAGTTCATGTTTTCAAATGAGACCATATTGTAAAGTGTTACTGATGCTGTTAGTGTTTCTCCCACAACTTCACAAATCGTGATATGATGAAACCCATGAAGTGGGAGAAAGAGTTTGTGAGTGGGCAGGTCACTGACGAGTTTATTAATCCCCACTTACTTAATTAAAGAGAAACGCTCAATGGACAGCAGTGAAGCACGCGTGACTCATCAGAACACACACACACGCACACACCACACACGCACACACGTACACACCACACACACACACACACACACACACACACACACACACACACACACACACACACACACACACACACACACACACTGTGGGAAAGTTTGTCTTTCAGCTTCAAATTTCAGAAATGTAAAGATGCATTAATGTGTTTATATAGAGTTACAGCGACGCCAGAACGTATTTGGCCACTTAAAAGAGTCTGAATAATTGCATTAGATACAAAATTAAATAAAGCGCCTCAAAGGCTGCCGGATCTTTCTCTTCGCTAACTTTAAATACTCTTCTTTTCATTTTTTTTAAGTCTCAATGTTGCATTAACTGGTGTTTTGGTGATTTTTGTTCTACAGTTGTGGCCAAAAGTGATGTGTTTTTGTTTTATGACCTTACAAGTATATTTTTGAGGGAAGAACAAAACACTAATGGTGTGTTCACACCGAACGCGAATAGAGCGTCAAATACGCGTCTATCGCGTCTAGTTAGACGCTTGAACATTTTGAACCCATTCGCGCGTCCGCGTCACTCGCGAATAAAAAAACAACAATACAATTTCTTTCTGGCATAAGTTTCCGTCATGTCTGAAATAAAAGATTGCTGCTCTGTACTTGTTGTGGAAGTCCCAAATACGGAGGAAAGCCAAACGCCGACGTGTCTGGGTTCGCAGCACCATGATAACAGTGATAGACCGGACGTATCAATTAGCTCTTCGTAGCTCAACAAAGCGTCATGCGAATCTTCCGCTCGAGTTCAATTTTTTTTCAAAACTTGCGAGGAAGACGTTCGCGGCAAACGCGTCGCCCAATTCGCGTCTTTGCATTGACTTTGTATGTAATCTACTCGCTCAAATAATTAAATTCGAGTTCGGTGTGAACACACCATTAGGCTTCGTCTACATTAACCCGGATATATTTGAAAAAGTTTTCATTTCAAAACGCTCTACGTCGTCCACACTAGCTCTTTCAGAAGTTTCTCATCCACACTGAAACATCGCAAAACGCTCAATTCACCTTCAAGCGCAGCGTAAACCTCATAAAAACCTCACAAATTTCGGTTCGCGACCTAACCCGAAGTGATCAAATTAAATAAAATTCTGTATCAAATTTATAGGCAAGACAAGTAGTTTGTTTAGGCTTGGTTTGTAGGGAATTAAAAATCTGCGTACATATTCAAACGCACATAACTATATAATAATTCTTAATGCGCATGTGAACGCAACAGCGTTTCTGACAGGTTCAGTTTAAAGTCTGTTCAGAGAGAACGGCGGCGTCTTATCGGCCCCTAATTTAATAACAAATGATCATTTCAACGGAGGTGAATCAGTCAAAACTAACTTTAGCTGGAAAATAACATTATTCAAGAATCGCTATAAAGACAAAACAATCTCTGTTACCTTAAATTATACGTTTATCTCTGTAAATCTGCTTTGAAACAATCTACATTGTTAAAAGCGCTATATAAATGAAGATGACTTGACTTAAAGCTGATGATACAGACAGAACAGGACATAATCAAGTTATCACGCAATTCTACTGGCAGGATCATTTTCTGTCATCTTTGCAGGACTGTGATATGAAAAGTGTGCAAAGTAACATATTTTAGTAAATGTTTGAAAGTGAATAGCACATAACTGGTAATATTGGTATAAACATGAATATTTATGGATCATCGGTTTCAAATACCTCCGTTTTCAAAGTCCACACTACAACACAAAAACAGCGTTTTCAAATGTATCCACTTCGTTTTCGTTGCTAAAAACGGAGAGAAAAATACGCGTCTTTTAAACAACTAATAAACGTATTAGTGTGGACAAGGCCTAACCTTGTAACAGTTTTTATCTGACAAAATAATTTGGCATAAAAGTCAAAGGTTTTATGGTAACACTTTAGTTTAGGGTCTAATTCTCACTTTTAACTAGTAGCTTATCAGCATGTATATTACTAGGATATTGGCTGTTTACTAATTTTTTCATAATTATTTTTCAAAAATGGATCTGATACAATGGCATTCTGACATTTATAAGTGTGACTGACGTGTCTTTTTACAGGCCTATAAAACTTAAAACACACACGAAAGCAGCTCTCTTAAAGTATCCTGACATGTTCCATCACAATCTATTAATCTTAACACACACAAGCTCATGTTCACCATCTGTCTTTTTACTGTGGATCACGCGTTACAGCGGCTATAATGAGTCCACAGCAGAGAAAACCTCACTGCCAACATCAAACATTCACAACACATTTCACTTTCATAATGTGACACTTCTGAGGGAAACAATGAAAAAAACGGATTACGACTTGGTTTTATCCATTAGCAATTGATGGGTGTTACATATCAGAACGTGTTCGCGGTGGAATTATTACATTCTGATGAAAGATTACAAAGACTTTTTTTAATAGCATGCACTGCAAAGATTCATTTAAAATAATTAGGATCAATTTTGATTTCATGTTGACTTTAAGATTGCAGAAAGCTCCATTTTCCATTTAAACTAGACAGAGACAGACTCTGCGGGATTTTTCCCCTTTCAGACACAATCATTTCCTGTGTGTGAAGAGATGAACTTGATCCCAGATCCATTTGAAAGGTCAGTATGTCAGAGTATGTACATGGTTGGTTCATATGTGTGTTTATCTGTGAAATTATGGCGGAGGATTTGAGGCTCAAAAGGTTTTCATTTTTTAGATGCATTAACTCCTTTTGCACACACACACACATGCACACACACACACACACACACACACACACACACATGTTGTGTTTTCATGTTTTATGGGGACTTTCCATAGACATAATGATTTTTATACTGTACAGACTGTATATTCTATTCCCTTACACTAACCCTATCCCTAAACCTACCCATCACAGGAGACATTCTGCATTTTTACATATTCAAACAACATCACTTAGTATGATTATCAGCTGATTTCCTCATGGGGACCAAAAAATGTCCCCACACGAACAAGGATTTCGGATATTGCCATCCTTGTGGGGACATTTTGTCCCCATAACGTAGGGTTTACCAGGTCACACACACACGCACACACACACACACACACACACACACACACACACACACACACACACACACACACACACACACACACACACACACACACACACACACACACACACACACACACACACACACACTAACCTGACCCCTAAACCTGCCTATCACACACACACACAAGCACGCACGCACACACGCATGCACACACACGCACACAAGTGCACACACACACGAGCACACACACAAGCACACACACACACAAACACATACACTCTCTCTCTCTCTCTCTCTCTCTCTCTCTCTCTTTCTCTGTCTCTCTCTCTCTCTCTCTCTCTCTCTCTCTCTCTCTCACACACACACACACGTTTAGATGGAGCACTAAAGCGTGAAGATGCATTTTGTCCAGATGACACTCTCTTGATTTTATTTTGGCTGATAATAAAGTCCCAGTCTCATATTAGACGAGTCGACCACCACAACAACACGCATGTGTACTTCCGGTCTGTGGCGTCAACGCAAGTCACGTGTTCTTAGATATTAGATATAACACACATGTTTCAAAGCAGCTTCACGGTAAAAAACAGGACAATAATGGTGTAAATGTAGCAAAATAAATCAATTAGGAAACAATTTAAATTTCAGCTGTAAAGCAGCTCAAAGGAAGGCAATAGTGTCATTAT
>CM060635.1:3295145-3382645 GCA_030578275.1 Meda fulgida
TCTGTCTGTCTGTCCAGCTAAAAGGTT
This sequence comes from Meda fulgida, assembly GCA_030578275.1. Classification (NCBI taxonomy): domain Eukaryota; kingdom Metazoa; phylum Chordata; class Actinopteri; order Cypriniformes; family Leuciscidae; genus Meda; species Meda fulgida. The sequence continues at coordinate 3,295,173 of CM060635.1, forward strand.
GTCTGAGCTGAACTACTTTCCTTGGTCCCCTTAATAGTAACTCATGTTTTGTAGAAGTGACAGGAAGATGATGTCCATCTCAAGGTCACATCGGGTTTATTTTTAGGTCAGTACTCAACAAGGTGAGGATGCTAAAAAAATAAAAAAATAAAAAAACTTTTGAAGACACAGTGTTTGGGGGGTGTAACTAAATATTTCAATACCTAACCTAACCTAAGCTACTGGCAAGAATAGATTAGAACCCTTTCGGTTGGATTTACTCATCATGTAATCCTTAATTGCAGCCAATCAAATCTCTAAACTAATGACATGCTAATTTACATCTGGCTCCAGTAGATTAGTTTTCCATGTACTGCATGATTTCAACAAATCAAACCGTTGATGGAACCAGTGTTGTTGTGGTTAACTAAAAAGAAGGAAAATTAGAAACATGCCCATTGCAACTAACTAAAATAAAAATGTTTAAGCTGAAATTCTAAAATTACTGAAACTAAAATCTAGAAGTCAAGTCATGTCATCTTCATTTATATAGCGCTTTTAACAATGTAGATTTTTTCAAAGCAGATTTACAGAGATAAACGTATAATTTAAGGTAACAGAGATTGTTTTGTCTTTATAGGGGTTCTTGAATAATGTTATTTTCCAGCTAAAGTTTAGTTTAGTTTAGTTAGAACTGAAAGCTAAATTTAAATATACATAAAAAACTACTATTAAGTGACAAAAGCACATAACAAAATTATTTACAATTAAAATTAAAACTATATATATATATATATATATATATATATATATATATATATATATATATATGCATATTAAAAAATATATATATTAATAAACACTATAACCGTATATAAATAATACTAAAATAACACTGGATAAAATTTGTATGATAATATAGTGCATTAGAAAACTCAAGAAGAAATCATTCATATGTCAAATTCTATCCTCATAAAATATATGCAATTCAAGTGAACAAAAAGTTAAACGTCTCCAAGAACAGCTCTCTATGGTGTCCGGGTGTCAAACTATGACCCCACCCTACATCTTGGAGTTGTTGTATGCTTGTCAGGTTCCTAAAACCTCCACAGTGTTGCTATGCCAACCAAAGCTCCTCTCAACCCCAGAGAAGGGGACAGGTCTGGTCACATGACCCTGCTGTCATCGGGGAAGATGGAGCAGATGTGGATGAGGCCTTTCGTCATTGGATGATTAGTGAAGCACAGGCACACAAGACTGAAGTAACAACATGGACTGATGTCAAAGGTCAACAGTTTCAACACTGATCCCAGATAGACATTTATCTATACATTGTTGATAATATAGATACTTCAATGACCTGTAAGTGAGAGTCTCAGATGTGAATGGCAAGATAGAGATACGAAAGGAAATCACTTTTCAACGTGAAATCCCACAGCTGCACAAGAGGGAAGAGCAACAGCAAGGAGAGAGAGATTTCTGAAAGGTCAGATGACACACACAGACTGTGATATCTCTCTCCTCTTCCTTTTTACCTTCCTGTCTTCATTTCCCTCAACACACAGACCTTCTGAGATACAGAGAAGGGGAGAGAGGGTCACTAGTAGAAGTGGAAATGGTACATTTGTTACCAAGACAAATATTGGCTAGCTTCCTGTTCAAATGTCATCCTTGTGTAGAGGGGGTCACAAAAGTAATCTGACGCATGACAAGCGTGATGATTGCGTGTTCGTGTACGTGTCTGCTGGCCTGTATGCTTGACTGACAATGTGTGGTGATATAAGCTAGAGGCTTCAAGGGTGTTGGATATCCATGCCGACATGGAAATCAAATTGAAAGCATATGACAATGCAGGCCAATACACCAGTGGTGCTGTAACCTAGTGGTTAGAAGGTGCATGTGAACTATCACCACTGTGTCACTGAGCAAGATACTTTAACCTGAGGTTACTCCAGGGGGGCTCTCCTAGTAAAGTGCACTGATAAATGGCTGAGCAATGAAGAACAATAGTAGGAACATACCACAATATCATCAGGCTTGGTAGACAAAAGATTGTGTGTCTGAGCCCCACAAGGCTCGATTTATGAACTATCACCACTGTGCCCTTGTGCAATACTCTTAACCTCAGGTTACAACATAGGGACTGAAAGTGTAATAAATGTACTGATAAAAGCAACTGATAAATGAGATTGTTCTGAAGAATGCAGGCCAATACACCAGCTGCATGATTTCCCTTGAAAATCCATGAAATCTCTGGCCTGGATACCAAATGGTTGCATGTTCGAACCTGACAATCCGGTATAGTATGTATCTTGAGGTTACTTCATGGGGATTGTCCTCGCTAAGTAACTTCATGTAAACGTACATTTTCACAACTAAATGTCATGATTTTAAGAATCAGCCACTGAAAAACCCATATCAGTTCACCACTAATCTGAATACTTAGAGCATGTCCTCCTCTACATCCCTGGAAAAAAAGAGTATGATAAATAAATATACAAACCAATACCCCAGTAGACCTGACTACCCTGTAAATTTCCTCTAGAATAGTAGTTAATATTTGGCATGGTTAACCAATAGCTTGTAGATTCAAACCCACCTAGGTTTGATGCATTGTGCAACTGAGCAGAATAAATATCCCCAGGTTACTCCCATGGGACATTCCCTGTAATGAATGTACAGATAAAAGCAAGGCTGTAATTACATTTGGGGACCAAATACAATAATTTATGAATCAATATCATTGGCCACTTATCGGAATACTGGGGGGACGTGTCCCCTCTCAATGTAACTCTCAACTAAAAGCATCTTTACAGAGCAGAACATGTAGGGAAATACCCCGGTGAGAAGTGACTGTCATCTGTATTTCAGCAGCATGGATAGCGCTAGATGCGATTCAGAACCGCGGACAGCGTTCATCGAGCGGGTGCTGTGTGTTTCAGAACCGCGGACAGCGTTCATGCTGGTGTGTGTTTCAGAACCGCGGACAGCGTTCATGCTGGTGTGTGTTTCAGAACCGCGGACAGCGTTCATCGAGCGACTGCTGTGTGTTTCAGAACCGCGGACAGCGTTCATCGAGCGGCTGCTGTGTGTTTCAGAACCGCGGACAGCGTTCATCGAGAGAACGCTGCATTTCAGAACCACGGACACGGACGCTGCTGGTTTCCCCGCTCTACAGTAGTGAGGAGGGGGGAGGTGAAGCGGGGTTTCCCTCAGTGCTGGATGGAGCTCCTCTCTCTCTCTCTCTCTCTCTCTCTCTCTCTCTCTCTCTCTCTGCACATTACCACCTTCAGCAGCGGATTTCCATGAGAGGGTTATCACATCACACGAAAATCCGTGGCCTTCACGTCTCCCCCCCCCCCAAATCGGGAGATTTCAAGCACAAAAATGCCATCGTTCAGTAACTCGGTGCCTGCATTTAATTTCCTTCCATTTTTTACACAGGAAGGAGATTTATCGCATATTATAAAGCCTTTGCTTTATAGAACATTTCAGCCGTTATAGACTACCATCACAGAAAAAAAAAAAAAAACCCGAAAGGAAATCACCGGCGAATGCATGTTTGCATTAACAAGACTGTCATGCAGAGAGGAAACCAGCATTCTGCCCACGATTCACAGACATCCTTACTAATATCAGCCCACTGCATCCACTGTCTATGACAGTAAATCACATCTTTATCACCGATGCCTATACGGCCAGGTACAAATGATACATCATTCACTGAATTAAACGTGCTCGTGAAACGCTGTGGTGTGAACATTGAGCTCTTTTTAAAGGTTTAAAAATCGAAAATGAAGAATTCAGCAGATAAAATAATCTCCTGTGAAATTTCATAATGACATCAAAGATACAGATTAACCAGAAGCTGTGCTGCTTTATCGTGCAGGGGGTTGGCAGGTAAATTAATCTCTGGCAAAGAGGGGGAAAGGGCATTAAATCACCGTTGACCAGCAGAGAAACGCGCAAACACACACATGCACACACACATCATGCACACACACACACACACACACACACACACTTGGGAAGGAGAGGCACCGCTGGCAAACAGCTGGAAAAACGCAGCCTTTTCACCCAAAAATAAACCACACGATGAAAAAGGATTCTGGCCTTTACCTGTCAAGACGCCGACCCGGATTTGGTGGTCGTGGTTTGTTAAAATCATCCCGTCTGACGCCATATTCAGCACCGCTGTCGCCGCACTGAGAACTCCAGGCAGAGCCGAGAGCCGAACACATCGAACTCTGGAGGGGGAATGAGGGAAGCGCGCAGGCTAGAGCAGCAGAGCGAAGATTCAGCGCTCACATCTCACCGGGAAATCAGCAAAAAACAATCAAATGTTTTTAGAGGTTTACATAATTTCAGTTTCTGTTAAACACGCTGTAATTATGCAAACTAAGTTAATTTACATTTGTCGTCAGCAAGACGTTTTTAATACTTTTATTTAGAAGGAAATGTAGCCTATTAAATTGATCAAAAGTAATCGACATGAGACATTTAGCCTATAATGTTTTACAAACGATTTCTCTTAAACATAAATTATGTTTCTTTGAACTCTCCATTCATCGAAAAAAAAACGTATCACAATTTCCCAAAAATAAATAACTGAAATTAAAAAAAAAAACTGTTTTCAACATTGATACATTTTTTTTAGCACCGACTCAGCAAAATAATTTCTGAAGGATCATGTGACACTGAAGACTGGAGTAATGATGCTGAAAATACAGATTTAATTACAGGAATAAAATATAGTTTAACATGGGCCTATACTATATTATAATAGAAAACAGTTACTTTAAATTGTGATTTAAACAGAGTTTCACAATAATTTGTAATCAATTAAATACAGCCTTTGTGGTAATAAGTGACTTATTTTATTTAAAAACAAAAACGTAACCGACCCTAAGCTTTTGAATGGTAAAATTTGGTAACACAATAAGTCCAATTTGTTACCGTTTTTTTTTTTTTTTATTAATCGTTGTTAAAGTTAAAAAATAAAAACACAACTGTTCATTATTAAGTCATGTCAGCTCAGGTCCATTAAATAATATTAACAGATGCAACTTTTGATTTTAATAATGTATTAATAAATGTTGAAAATTAATAAATGTTAACAAATAGAACCTTGTTGTAAAGTACTACCATAAATTACTTTTTAGAATTTGAAATTAGTTGGTAAATGACTTTTTATTTGACTTTTGTAAATGACTAATTATTACATTACATTACATTACTGTCACAGAACTGTGCTGTTAGAATACATTTTAATAGTCTTTAATAAATCCACAGGCAGATAAAGGTAAACAGAGAGAACGGCTTACAACACACATCCCAGACGAGACCGACAGCAAATAAATAGACACAGAGGACTTAAGTTTACAAGCAAATTATGATCATTAACTACACACACCTGAACTAAATGACCACTAACTCAACAGTGGAAAACGGTGCAAAATAAAAACAAAGTCCAAACTAAGTGAGACTGTGACAATTATATTATATTATAATACATTATAGTTATATTAAGTTATTATACATAAAGTCGCTGTTTGTATTTAAATAGGCAAATGCTTAAGAGTCTCTGATTGGATCATTATTGCAGTGATTATTGTGTTTCTAGCATGTTATACGTTATGGCAACAGTTCTTCTAACCCTACCTGATGGAGTGTGTTTAATTTCTTAAACAACCATGTATGAAGACACATCATGGCCATATTCCAGGAGGACAGTGTCAAGATTCATCAGACTCAGATTGTGAAAGAATGGTTGTGAGAGAGAATGAAGAATCATTTTCACATATGAATCGTCTCCTCTGAGTCCAGAGCTTAAATTCACTGAAAGTCTTTGTGATGTTCTGGAGGAGACTTTACAGAGAGCTGGACTCTTGCATTGACAACACAAGATCTCGACCAAAAACTGATGCACCTCATAACATCACAACATTTATTTCCATCAAGAGCTGCATACATTTTTGGTCAAGATCGTGCAGTGTATTATTATTATATTAGTTAATAACACTACTTGTGTTTCCCGCAGCCTTTCTGTCAAACAGACTTGTGTTTCTAACTCATAATATAATGGATATCAGATTCACAGAGTGACTTTCTTCTTTTCTCCTTAAACACCCGAGCTTGTTTGAATTGTTTGGTCAATTCTTGCCAAATACTCCCTGGTATCTGGTCACCACATAAACAACAAGAATACAAGTAAATATTTGCTTAACAAAGTAAATAGAGTCGTGATCATTTTGTCCAAGAATGCTGACGTAACAAATACTGTAAATTTCCTGCTGTAAATGTCAACACTGCGATTTCCCCACTCACAGGTAAAAATAAAAGTTATACCGTTCTATTTACCAGAGCTCAAAAGGTTCAGAGAATCCCACAATGTCCTCTTTAAGATACACACGGATTTAAAACCATTTTTATGATGGTGACGAAAGGGACTGTACTCGGTACTCAGGGACTGAGAAGTCAAGTCACCTTTATGTCAGTAGCGCTTTATAGAATACAGATTGTTTCAAAGCAGCTTTACAGTGATAAACAGGAACATAATGATTCAATGATGCAAACAGAGTTCAGAAAAAGACATTAGTGCATTGTTCAGCTGAGGTCAGTTCAGTGTTGATTCAGTTCTGTTGCAAAGATCATCAATTATTAAATGAGTTCAATTCCGCTATAAAGCAGATCTGCAGAAAACAGTGATGTCATCGTCCAGCTCAGTTCAGCTCTCATAGTGTCAGTGCAGTCAGATCAATAATATTGTTGAATATTAAAGAGGTCCTATAATATCCTTTTCACAAGATGTAAAATAAGTCTCTAATGTCCCCAGTGTGTATGTGTAAGTTTTAGGTCAACATTTCCATGAGGTTACCCCACAGCTTATTTTTTACAGCATGTTAAAATGGTCCCTGAACAAAAACGCACAGTTTTTGTGTGTACCTTTAAATGCAAATGAGCTGCAGCTCCCGGCACAGAGGGCGGAGCTTCAAGAGCTTGTGTGTGTGTGTGTGTGTGTGTGTGTGTGCGTGTGTGTGGTGGATGGAGAAGAAGTGATAACACGTAGAATACAACAAGACGTTTCTGAATGGTTAGTTGATGAATTTATGTAGCTGATGTGGAGCTAACTATCTTCAAGTCATTGATTAGCATATTCTGACATGCTAATCTATAAATCGGGTTCCGGGGGCGGGGTTTATGTAAATTTTAAGGGTTAGTTGAAGTTCTTAAAAAAAGCGATTTCTGTCAAAGCATATATCTCCCTTTGCTTTGCACTTTTGGCGTCGTAACTTTGCAGATGTTGTTTATGCTCAAACAGCAACACTACACCAAGGGTAAATCATAATCAACCACCCCTTTAAGTGTCCCAAACTAAGCAAGTCAGAGGGCCCAAAAAACCTGCACGGCCCTGCTTAGATATATTATCAAGAGACATGACAGTAGAAATGAATCACTGGCTCTCAGGAGTATATGGACGGCATCACTGGATGGTAATGCGGGGGCCACACACACACACACACACACACACACACACACACACACACACACACACACACACACACACACACACACACACACACACACACTCCTGTAGTCTGGCTGAATGCCACACTATAATGCATGTGTGGGCTATATTCTACATTAACTCATGAAGAGCTCTATCGATTCCTTTCCTGGACTCACAGAGCATCTCAGAACAATGATGAGTCAATCACTACTCGGGTCACAACCGATGTCTGTTTGTTTTTTATGTCTGGCGTTTTAAATGCATTCGCTTTGAAACACATGCAGGCAGTCGTAAGTCTGCGATTCTGCAGATGATAGCAGCTCTGACCTGTTCATACAATCACAGCCTGAAGCAGAAGCCACGTTTCTATTTATAGCGCGACATCACGCTTCTGTGGTGTGTAATTCCTCTTGTTTATTCTCATGGAAAAAAAAAGAGAGCGAATCTCTTCTTCCTGTGCCAAGATTCATTATTCATGAGCAGATTTTACGCGGGGAACTGGGACGCTGCGTTCACTGACCAACACACTCACGGTCTGAAGACAACGTTACGCGTCAATGCAACACTTTACTGAGACACGCGAGAAAACAGACATTGCTGTGCAGTTTCTGAGCTGTTCTGAGTGGTTATTAGCATATTGAATTGATATGTGGCCTTAGAAAAAAAAGGTTCTATATATAACCTTAGAGTTCTTGATTAATTTTTTAAGAAAATGTTCAATAAGGAGAAATGTCTTAAATTGATGCACAATACTTTCATGTTTAACAAGCCATCTTTTCTAGAGATAAAGTATGTTTATGAGCTGTTTAATTCATACAAAATGTATTCAAAATTAACACTTAATCATATAATCAATATGATTTTATGATGGGACCTTAAAACGCTTCTACAGACCTTATGCACTAAAGAAACAAGTGCGCAGCCATTTTCAGAATTTGTGTTTGAACTTCCGTTTTAGCGGTAGCTCTGTATATTTCTAAGGCATCTCTGTCGAAGAGTAATTAGGTGGTGGATTTACTTATTGTAGTTATTGAAGAAGATTATCATGAGCATTGTGATGTTTGAAGCGGATGTCATGACCAATATCAGTAGACTGGGGAGATTTTAAAATTAATCATAAATCTGTAAGATCTTACCTTCATACTGTGGTAATATAAACCGGAAGACAGAACTCAACGAGCACAGAGCTGAAGGGGGGCGGAGCTACATAAGCTCGATATATGAGGTGCCTTCCACGAGTTATAGGCGGTTGCTAGGGTGTCGTTAAGCAGTTTCTAATGTGTTCTAAATGGTTCTTACTGCCTGAAGTGAAAAGTCTCAGCTGGCTCGGGTCCTTCAATGTAAGTCTGTTGGATTTTTTTTCCGCAGTTCGGTCATAGGAAGCATTTTCTGTGGATGTTCACGTAAGTGAGCAGATGGACACCAGCCTCATTATTTCAGTTCTGCATCTCTGAACCTTTGAACCTTCTGTCTGACCATAAAGCAAATCAAGTACATCATGCATGCTTACAGACTGGAGGCTGCATTTAAGATTCTGACAATTTTGTGGAAAACTTGCATGTATGCAATGAATTCAAAGAGAAATTTCCTTAGTGGCTTACAAGCAGCATTGTTAAGTATTACCAGCAGGGGGCGCTAACTGGTAGATTTAATACACTGAACTGAATAGGTCATGACAGCTCTAATAATTTGCTTATGGTTAAAAAAATTTGAGCTGCCTTAATATCTCTCATCATCAACAAAGTGCTTTTCCTTATTAGTGTTGGTTAAGGCAGAAATACCTATAACTATTGCTCATTCTCTGTGTTACTGTTTTGAACAAATCACTAACACAATTCGAGTTTCTTGCATTTGTACAGACATGAATAGCCTACCTCATATTGCATGGTTCATTGAGAACAGATGTCCTCTCTTTTAATGACTTCAACTTCAAGCACCTCAAAACACCCAGAACAACCACCTAGAAACCACTGGGAACACACTTTCAACGGCTTAGCAAATATAGGAAGGTTGGTCAAATTAACTCAAATAGACAGTTGGATGGATGGACACTTTTGACTCCTGCAAAAACAAACTTTACTGACATTAAAGGCATGTAGGCTTACCTGATAAACATAGATCTTTTAAATGCATTATTATATCTTAGAGTAAATATTATTTCCCAGGTGAAAAAGACGTACTATTACATGTATTAAAAATGTACCTGAGTATGTTTTTAGTACAATAAAAATATACTATAATGCATGTTTAATACATTTAACAGTACGTCTTTTTTCACCTGGGTTGTTATCAATACAATGAAGATGCAAAAAAGCAGGCTTTGAATGACATTATGCATAATCCTTTACTTTTTGGCTACATTTTTTAAAAATGTATCCGATGACAGATGTAGGAATACGTTCAAAAATATATATTTTTGACAAGATTGGTAACACTTTACAATAAGGTCTCAGTAGTTAACATTAATGAATGTATTTACTAACATGAACAATGAGCAATATGTTATAATCTTTGTTACTGATATTGATACAAATACAGCTATTCATTGTTTGTTCATGTTAGTTCACAGTGCATTAACTAATGACTAACTTTTGATTTTAATAATGCATGTTGAAATTAACATTAACTAAAAGTAATAAATGCCGTTAGAAGTATTGTTCATTCTTAGTTCATGTTAACTAACGAAACATTATTGTAAAGTTTTACCACAGAATTTCACATGCACTATTCAGAAATCAATTCATAATGCATTTAAAAGTCAAATTTTGGAGTTTATTATATAGATAAGGGGGTGTTTAACCCCATAAAGCCAACTTTGTCACATGTGATACTCAAATTTGTAAGGCCTCTAAATTATAAGCATGATAAAAAACTTTACTGAAAAACCTGTTGCACACATTGTATTTATGCCTTCTGGAATTTGACTGGAGTTCATATAGATGGGGGTGTTTAGAGTTGATATCTAATAATAAGCAGTCTAAACATTTGCACTATAAGTTATCAATACAATGCAAGTGCAAAAGGAGACTTTGGCGGACATAAACAGTTAGCAGAATCCAGTTGAGTTGAGCCAGATCCATTTCGTTCTCATTTTCCACCAGCACAGAAAATGTCCTGGAGGAAGAGAGCATTACATATCCATTACATCTGATTCAAGGACTTCTGTTCTGAATGAATCCAGCTTTGACTCACTGTCAAGCGTGGAGAACGAGTCAAACTCTCCTGCGCTCCTCAGACACAAAGCTTGCAGATTTCAGTGTGTGTGTGTGTGTGTGTGTGAGAGAGAGATAGAGCGTTGTTTGCTTTCGCTGAGCAAAGTGGAAAACACAGAAGAAATGACGTGGAACATCAAATGACTGCAGGGCATGTTGTTCAGCCGTGTAATTGATTTAAGACGCTTTAACCCCACAGATTTTACCATAGACATGATAAATACATAGACGCCCTATTGGCCGCTTTGGAGCGTTGCTGCGATACGTCAACGGGTCCGCCATTTTGCGGAGGGCAAGACTGCGCTGTGAACAAATGCAAGTAAACGGGTGAGCTGCGGTTTTCCTGGATAAAAACAATAATGACGTTTACATTTATCAGCCGATTTCAGTGGTTTGCACGTGGTGTACGTTACTATTACTAATTATATAATTACCAAATACAACCAGAAAAAAACTGTTCAGTCTTGTTTGTGAAAGGTAATTCCCCGAGACCTGTTTTCAATTGTGTGGCGACTTGTACAGCCCCAAGCAGCGCACGAAACAGGCATTTTTCTCAATTCCCATAATGAGAGGTATGAGAGGTCCTTGATATGGCGGCGCCGTTGACGTACGCTCCAGCAGCCAATAGGGTGTCTATGTATTTATTATGTCTATGGATTTTACGCTCAGATTCTGTAGAAGTGATGCTATTAGGGGTGTAACGATACACGTATTCGTATTTAACCGTTTGGTACGAGGCTTTCGGTTCGGTTGTCGGTACGCATTACAAACCGAGCGGTTCGTTAGAGCATTTTTCCTGCCGACCAAAATTTCGTTATTTCAAATGTAGGCCCGTGTCAAGCCACACAGCATTACCCAACATCAAATGCAAACGTAATGGAAGCAGAACGAAACTGCGCTGCTTGTTTTGTGTTTCACGGGCAGTTCATCAGTTTGGACCAATGCAGCGCGAGCTGATCTTGATCTATCGATACACAGCGAGATCCAGTAAAGAAAGCAAGAATTCGCCACTGAAGTGATAACATCGCTCCGAGATCTAGTGAGATAATTCACATTTCTCCGTTATTAATGGATCAAACAGCGCTGACGTGGAAACCAGGAAGAAACATTGTGCCATAATGAACTATCCAGTGTCCACAGATCAGCAACATCACCGTGGATTTACTGTAGTACACTCACTGTAACCATGGAAGTTTGGCAGGAATAGTATAAGTTAGACTACAATGCTTTCAAGTAACGTCGATTTTATTTTGACATTATTCATACAATTGCTGCCCTCAAATGTTAATCTGAAATAAAAATAAACCTTTGTTTATAACAACTACAATATTACATTTAATTTTTTTTTCAAGGAGCTGTTGTTTTACGGTATATGCTCCTAAGAAGAGTCAAGTATAGCTCATCATTGCTCAAAGTGAAAAATGATCATACTTTATGATGTTAGTTTTAATAAATAAATTAAAATTAAAATCAAGGAAATTTCTCTGGCTTTTTTTCTTTTTGCTGTATTGAAAACGTACCGAACCGTGACACCAGTGTATCGTATCGAACCGAACCGTGAATTTTGTGAACCGTTACACCCCTAGATGCTAAGCATACAACCGATGATATTTCTACATATGCTGACTGAACGAAACAGTACGAAGAATAAACAGACCAGATCAGAAGAGAAGAGATGAGACCAGAAGAGCTAGGAAAGCAAGGAAAGTACAAATGAGCAAAAACTGCTTTGAAACATAATGACAACATACTAGAGACTCGCCTTGGGAAAACAAAGGGAAGTCAATAATTAAAAGCAACAGACACAAAAAAAACAAAGTGGAAAAGAACAAATGCACAAGACTAAACAAAATATTTCTCAGGAATAAGTCAAATACAGATAAATGCGATGTAAGTGCTATATAAATAAAGGTGACTTGACTTGACTTAAAGAAAGCTTAACAAATTATAGGAAATTAAGGGAAGAAAGAAAACAACATGTTTTATCAAATCTGGAATGAAATGGCATATTAAAGGTCTATTAGAAACAATCAAGTGGAAGTTGTTGGGGCATTGTTTTTCTAAGCTTCTGGTCTTATTAAGACTATAGAGTAGATCAATAAAGCCATCATTTTACACACTCCAAGAATGCAGAGATCGTCTGTAACCAACAAAGAAACTAAAAGAAGAAGATGAAGAGCAACATACGAGATGAGAAGAGAAGAGACAAGCTGCATGTGATCTGACCTCCACATCTCCATCTTTACAGCACTAGATCATTGAACCCCACAGTTTTCCATGAAAGGTTACACAATGAGGCCTGGGAATAAAAAGGCATAGGAAGAGCACATTAGCCATCAGTTCATTACTCAAGCGATCCAACATTGAGTCACGGACAGCTCACCGAATCATCTCCTGCAAACCGCCCCGGGATGTTTAGTGCACTGGAATTATGTTTGGTCTAACGCATACTACTTTCAGAAATGCATCTCGAAATCACTGCAAAATCATGTACACTGGGAAAAAAAGGGTGTAGGAAATAGGCTAATTTACTTCTAGAAAATGCAAGTGGCAAGTAACGTGCATTTTTTTGAAAGAGAAAGACTAAAATAGTATTTTCTTGTAAAACTTTTTTTTCTTACGAAAATGTATTTTTTACAGTGTTTTTCTTTTTTTGAGACTCAAAACTAGGGTTATTGATTTGATCAAACCCCTGAGAAATAAACGTCAGTGTTCAACTCATTCCTGACACGAATAATCATGATTTTCTACATGATCAACCAGCCAGAACAACATATCAGCAATGGTTTAGCAAGTATTGGCACATTATGGAGACATGTTTGCAAGCACCACACCACCATTTCAAATGATTTAAGTCACCATGCAAGCACATGAATAAAAAAATAAAAAACAGGGATGCATGGAATAAATAGCTTATGATAAACACTGTCTGCAATATTTCATAAAAAATAAGAATGGTCAATTTTGATTTTAATATAATGTAGTGTGATTTACTAAGAGCCACATGCTTGTATCATTTCTGAAAACGTAGTCACTGGTCAGTCTCCGTTTGTGTTTTCTGTTTTTATTTCTGAGTGCCTCAGCGATGACCCTTCACATGGCTGTCTTCATCATCTTGTGCCGCGGGGATCAGACCGAGGTACGGAGAAGCCGGTGGAGTGGAAGGATGACTAATAGAGACAGTCACGAAATAGTAGGATACTCATTCAGAAGAAAATGAGCATGCCAACCTGAAGCTCTCTCTAGAATGAGTAGATATCAACCCCAAACCCTGGAATAATATTCAGAAAAATCTTCTTTTTAAAAAAAAAAAATGGAACAATTTATTGAAGCTTTAGATAAAATAAATAAAAAAAGTATCATGATACTTTTTTGAGTATCATATAGTATTTGATACATCAGGCTTGTGTGGTTCATATAGTATGATATAGTGTATACAGGTGAAACTCGGAAAATTAGAATATCGCGCAAAAGTTGTAATTTTGATCATTATGGCTTACAGCTTATGAAAACCCCAAATTCAAAATCTCAGAAATTTTTGAATATTACATGAAATCAATAAAAAAAAGGATTTTAAATACAGAAATGTCAGCCCTCTGAAAAGTATAATCATATGTATAGCTATATAAACTAAATATATTAGTTTCACCTTTTATTTGAATTGATTTGAATTACGTGACCTTTTGCACGATATTCACATTTTTCGAGTTTCGCCTGTATGGAATATGGAGATCAACTCCTACTTTTTTTCCAAACTTTTTTTTTGGAGTCCAAACTAAGCAAAAACATTTGTACTTTGGTTGTAATGTAAATCATTGAGATCTTTATAACAGTATAGCAGACTACTTTGCATAAAATGGATGTTAATATCAGTTGTCACTCTATATCTGCCAAAAATATATGTCTTATATGATCATGTTTAAATGCTTAGTTCTGCTGTCTTCTCATTCTTTGTATCTAGAGTGGATTTATCATTAAAAAAGAACTTTTCACCAGTAGGTGGTGCTGTTCTCAAACTCAATCTCCCTCAGGAATTGTTTCCTTGCTGTAAATAAAACATTGCAAAAGTGATTTGAACAAACCACTTTAGCGCTCACCAACTCGTCTCTGACATGAATGATACCTTAAATGATGCTTTTCTAAATGATCAGACTCGTTCAGACAAGTTAATCGAACACGTAGCAACAATCTAGAAACAACCCTTAGCAATAGTTTAGCAAGTGCTTCATTTCATTAAGCAACATCTTTAACTCAACCTCTGCTGAAAGGAAGCACATGTTCAGGTCTGGAGGAGAAACACACACAGACTTCAGTTAACATCAGCACACTCATCAGCTCTTCCACAACACATGCGCAGAATGAATTAGCATCAAGGAATACAATTTTAATGCAATGACGAGCATCACAACCACTGTCTGTGAGAGTCGGACTCGTGTGCAGTTCTAGTGAGGTCATGAGAGAGGATGAGGGGAAGTTTCTACTCAGCAGTAAAAGTGTAACTTCAGCAGAATTACTGCAGATCTGCGGTTCAAGCGCACGTGAGGATCTGAGCAGCAGCAAGTGATTCAAGCGCTGCTTAATAAATATGAAATGGTTAGTTCATCCCAAAAGAATAATTTAGCTACCCTTGTGTTGTTCCAAACCCAGGTGACTTTCCTTCTTCCATTATACGTGAAAACATTATACTATTGGCTGTGGATGGTGGTTCAATGTACTGGCAAATGGGTTTTCTTAACATTAAACGAAACTGTATTCAAACGTTTTGTGTATCAGAAACATAATAAATTCAACAATCATCAAAACGGCCCAATAGCTAAGCTAACTATTAGTGGACAAGAGCAACTGCAGGCAAGGTAAATGTAATTATATTTAACAATATATAATGTGAAGGGCTGATAAAATTGTAGAAATAAACTGGTAGTTTTACTGTTTAGTTTAATATCATACAGTTTCTTTCTGCTTCTGCCCTGAACCTAAACTCAATCTCCACTCTTCTCAATGAAAACCCTCAAAACTCCAACATAACAGAAACTGTTTTAAATCTCAATATATCAGAGCATTAAACACTAAAAAGTTCTCAAAACACATAGATAGAACTCCATTTAATCTCCAGATTATGTCTGCATAAAAAAAATCACATATTTCCTACTATATAGGTGAACAACACTATGTGTCAAGACTGAGAATATGACCAAAATCACAGTACTCATATATAAGCCGGATGACTTACTACTTCCAGCGAGATCCTGAAGTGTGTATAATGGAGGCCAGCTAGTAAGAGCTGTGTGAGTAAACCTCACTCACTGGCCTCAAGAGTTGCCCTCTTTAGTGTCCTTGATAGTGTGCCAACTTCACATGACACACATGAATTACCAGAGCCAGATCTATACAGGTGGAGCTGGGGAAGGTGGAGGGTTTCTGAAAGCAACAGCTACAGCAAATGCTGAACAAGTATTTGAAGGTTGAGCAGCTCATTGGTTGATAATACAGCAGGAACCAATCAGCTGAGCCCTTACAAGCAGATTGAGTTAAGAACCAATCAGCCTGCGCCATCTAGAGTTTCATGACAGAACTTTGTATTTGTGGCAAACAAATGTGGTAACACTTTATTTTAAGGTGTCATAATTACATGTTACTACATACTTGCTATAGCAATAACAGTAAATTATGCATAATTACAAGTAACTACCAAACCCTAACTCTATAGTAAGTACATGTAGTTAATTCATATTACTCAGTATTTGTACATCAGAACATAACTACGTCATATTAAAATAAAGTGTAACCCAAAATGTTCAAGAATTGTGATTGATTAGTTTTATTTTATTTTAAAGAAATGACAAAAAGCAAGCAAACATTTTTTAGCTCTCTCAAATAATTTTTTGAAAAAAGTGTCAGGCAAAATTCACACAGCTCTTTGCTATTTAATGAAAATGATGCTGAAAAGCGCCAAAAATAGCTAAAAAGTATCATAAAATTATCTTAATAGTAGTCCATTTGCCTTGTGCGCTATATTCCAGTTCTTTGCAGGTTTAATGTCACCGGCTGCATGTAATATGTGGAAGCAAAATGAGACTCATGAACTACTGCGAAGGCAAGATTATCAGTTAATATTGACAAATGTCAGTGTGCTCCTCAGCTTTCAAATGAACCCCATATTGAATAATTTTGTATTGCAGTCATTATTGTGTGTGTGTGTGTGTGTGTGTGTGTGTGTGTGTGTGTGTGTGTGTGTGTGTGTGTGTTGTGTGCTGCACTTTGACAGACTTACTGCAAAGAGAGAGAGACGAAAGTGTCTTTGGGATTCTACTAAATGCAAAGGGAGAGAGAACAGAATTACTTTTCAGGGTTGGGCAAATTCATGAATTTGAACTGAATTGACTACAACACACAGGAAATTGACCTGGAATGACAGGAAGAGGAAATTACTGAATTACTGAAGAAGTCCAGGTTGCATTAATCTGACATGCGTCGCACACGCATACATAAACAAATAATAACATAAAAAAGTTAAGATTGAATATGCTTATTTATTGTCTGATTTCATATATATATATATTAACTGATTAAACATTCATGTAAACTAAATTCAGTACTGTCAAAACAATTAACCACCATCAGATTTTGTCTATAGCATCATATTGTTTTCAAACTGTATGCTATTTGCCTTCATTTTAGAGTTAGGGGGAACATGAACATTGCATTGTCCATCCAATAAAGTTAATTTGTATAATCCATGATTATATATTATTTCATTGTATTTAATAAATATAAAAGTAATACATTAAACTTATATATATTGAGTGTGTGTGTGTGTGTGTGTGTGTATATATCTGTGTTTTGGTACAAGGACACACTCATTATTGTACATCTTTGTGAGGACATTCATTGACAATGCAATCTCTAGCTCATTACCTTATCTTTTTCATTACCTAATCCATCACAACCCTTACCCTAAACCTAATTATAACCTGATCCATAAAACCAAGTATTGACCCTCAAACAGGCCTTTAAGGGGTCTCAGAAAGTGAGTACCGGCACGCACGCACGCACAAACTATAAATAAAATTAAAATTCTGCATCCCATTTGCTGTCATTCACTCCTGTTAAGACGAAGAGAAAAGACAAAAAGACGACAAGCGCACATACACACATGACATGCAGCACATAAATATGCACACACACTCTTCACATGACCCTGTGTGCCATGATAAGGTTGTTCTGTGTTCAGAAACATGCCTGCTGCATGTTAAGAGCCCTTGAGTGGGGCCCTTGAGGCCCCTGCGTGTCTCCTGCTGCGCTGATGCATTTCTGCACACGCTGCTCTCTATCAACCCTGCATCTTCATCTGTCCCTTTTTTCCTCCACTGCTTTTGTGCCTGTTTCCAACAGTAACCAACAGTAAAATTCAGTAACGCAGGCTCTTAAATCTGCTAATTGCTTAATTAACAGTCACCTGCAAGAAAAGCATTTTTAATAGATATAGCTATGTGAAACTCGAAAATTTTGAATATCGCGCAAAAGTTCATGTATTTCAGTAATTCAAATAAAAAGGTGAAACTTATATATTTAGTATATATATATAACCTTATACATGATTATACTTTTCAGAGGGACATTTCTCAAAATCCTTTTTTTTATTGATTTCATGTAATATTCAAATTTTCTGAGATTTTGAATTTGGGGTTTTCATAAGCTGTAAGCCATAATCATCAAAATTATAACTTTTACACGATATTCTAATTTTTCGAGTTTCACCTGTATATAAAAAAAAACAGCCACTGCTTGAGTGAGCCATGTTATAAGGATTTGAAGTCACAGTACAAATAGAAACTCATGAACACTGCAACTTCCTGATTCAAACAAATTGTCTCAGATGAGGCACAAAAGGGAGGCAACAGATGGACCGACAGTATAAAAGCGGTTTTATTCAAGTCGTGTGTCCTGTAGCCTGTTCTGATTCAAAGCATGCAGGGGGACGTGTATGTGGTCTCAAACATCACCTGAAAGAGGAACAGGAAATGAGCTGGATCATGTTCAACAGAGAATATAGCAGAGCAAAGCAAGATTAGGATGATGAAAGTGTACTTGTCTGATAGTGGTCATAACCGTTGATGACCGTTGGCTTGAGATTTTTCACAGCAAGCAGCCGTTTCAGCTGCAGAGTGTAACTCATGGGGACGCCTTTGGGAACCTGAGAGACAGAAAGAATGAACAACAGCACTAATGAAGATGGCAGCTAGTGAATATTCCCAGTGTACACACAGTCTCTCACCTCTTTCAGATACACGAGGACCCGATCATCTCCAGAATCAACCCGCTCTACTAATAGGGCGAACGAGTGGGGTGGAGAACCAAGCTGAAGGGAAGAGACCATCGTTTACAAACACAATTACATCTGAAGGAGCTTCAAGCATCTTGAGACTTCCTAAATCATCTAAATCTGCGTGCCTACCGGTGACGTATCTCTGTGAAGCCCGACAACAGCTTAATGTCCACTAGAACCATGTTAGTGCTTGCTTTTACGCCATTGTATCTAATTGAGGGTGATGGAGAAATGGAGATTTAATCAAAAGGATCAAGAAAAGCAGCTTCCTTTTCAGAACCATGAGCTGGTTTCAAGACAAAGTCAAGTCACCTTTATTTATATAGCGCTTTTTACAATACAGATTGTTTCAAAGCAGCTTTACAGTGATAACAGGAAAATAATGCTTCAAAGCTATTCTTACTTCACTGTGAAGTTCAACATGAGATTGTTTCCTAGCAGTTTGCAGTCTCCAGTCACCTTCGTTTCAACGCTCAGTGTCCCGTTGGCTTCAATGGGTGTTGGGATGTTGTAGAAACACGCAACCTACAGTATGTGTGCAGCGCAAACAAAACAAGGAGAATTAGGATGTGCACAACAGAAACAGAAATAGATGAGGTAAATATACAGACCTGCCAGAAGTGGATCCTGTGGCTTTAATCCTATATTTGCCAGGAACGTTCGTCAGTGGCTGCTCCTGAAACAGCAGCTTGTTGTCTTGATTCACGTTAAAGCTATAAGAGTTTCCTCCTACCACTGAGGACTGTACGGTAACAGTGCTGGAGCCTTTCAAGCTGAACACTTGAGTAGCGTACACAGACAGGGCATGAAGAGCTACCACCGTGTCCTAAAAACAAACACCAGATTAAAAACTCTTAAAAACACTCTTATAAGGCTACGTTCACACTGTTAGTCCAAATCCGATTGAAATATTATCTAAAATTATAGACGTCCACACTGTGTATTGCAACAGCTCAGATCTGATTTGTGGGTCCATGGAACTCTTTAGTTTTTCGAAATATCTGCATTGGTTTCTATGCCAATTACGTTACGTTGGTAGGAATACGCCAAATACAACAACAAAAATCAGATCAGAGCGGTCAGACTGAAACGGATTTGTGAAATTGTTCATGTGATTTTTTTGCCGTTCACACTTCCTAAATCAGATTTGGATTGATAGTCTGAACTTAGCCCAAGTGATTGCGCTTATGTTTGGTAGTCAGAGGCACCTGGGTGGAGGAAAAGCCTCCATAGGGATTCTGCTGAGCCACCAGCCAGTTGACAATATGGTTAGCAAAGCCCAGAGTGGGCTTTTGCTTTTCATTGAGCACCGCTAGCAGCGCATATGAGCTGATCTCCACCGCCAGAGTATCACCAGATGTCCTCTGAGACCAATGGAGCTTAGTGCCTTAGGATGAGACGCAGGGAATAAAGTGGATGCCACAGAACCTGATGGGCCAACGTCTCAAGAGGCTGGTAAAGCTCACCATTAGAAATGGCATGGTTGTTCAAGGCAGTTAAAAGCTGTGATCGAGTGGTGGTCTCTCCAGCCAGACTGAAGGTGTAGGCCAGCAGAGCCATGGCGTAAGTGTTTCCCAGGTTCCCAACAACAGGCCTCAAGCACGACAAGGCTTTGGTAATGACAGGATTCTGAAAAATTAAAGCAAATATCAGACACCCAGAACAAGAAGGTTGTCTCCAAGGAGCTCATACAACTACTGGAGATGTTTTTACCTTGACAGGAACGCCTAGTTCGAGCAGCGATGAAACAATGTAGGCGGTCATGGTCAAGCCGTCACTAACTCCACCCTAAATCACACCAGCATATTTGATTTAGAGGAATGGTCTCACACCAAATCTATTGGTTAGAGCGTATTTTAAGAAAAATGTAATGCACCTTCATGTCGTTGTGGTACAGAGTTCCCTTCTGGATGAAACAGCCATCTGAACCCTGCTTTCTGATCAACCAATCCTTTGCACTCTGCAGGACATGTGGATCAATGGAAATAAATTGCCTCGCTAGACCAAAGGACCTCAGGACAAAGGCGGTCAGCCTGGCAGTGGAGTACAAACTGAACTTACAAAGTGCTGGTACCACAACAGACTATACAGAACAATAGAACAGTGTGAAACTCACCATGTATTTGATTCATAATTAAATGTCCTGTATTGTTACCACTGGCTCTCAGATAGTAACGATGGAAAGGCAGGAGAAAGTTCGGCAAACAAATGTCTAAGGATTTATTTGTTAACTCCAAAAGTTTACACTTGCATCCAAACAACAATTCAAACACCGAACAAAGCCGGTCTCTCCCGCGTCCTCTCGCCACACCAAAGCCCTCTTTATGCCATCAGCTGGGACACGCCTCGCGCGCCGGCATCCCCATCATTAAGCACAGGAAGTAACCTAGGATAACAACAAGACACGAAAACATAGAACAGGAGAAATACAGAAATACAGACAATCACTGGATGTAACACCCCGCCCCCCCCTTAAAAAACGGGTCTTGGAGGCATTGCTACACCACCCCCATAATGTGTATAACACTACAGGAAACTTAGTACCCTGGTGTTAAGAGTGAAAACTTAGTGCAGAAAAATGTACAACACATCCAAAAGATATATACAAAAACACACTATACTCTATACAAATTTGTAACCCCTTTCTTCAAACGCAACTCACAACTGTCCAACCTCTGTAATCCGGGCCCTGGAATGACAGAAGAGACAGGAAAGAAGACATAGGGTAACAACAGCAAAACATTAAGAAGCGGGGGCACGAGATAAGGCATCTGCAATCACATTATCTGTGCCTTTAATATGACGAATATCCAAATGGTATGGTTGCAGAAAAAGAGCCCATCTCATTAGGCGCTGATTTGGATTCTGAAGTGAGTGCAAGAACGTTAACGGATTATGGTCACAGAAGACCACCAAAGAAAAAGCACCAGCTACATATACATCAAAATGTTGAAGCGCCCAGATTAATGCCAAAGCCTCTTTTTCAATGACAGCATAATGTGCCTGATAAGAAAGAAACTTTCGAGAAAAAAAAGAAACCGGACGATCAACACCGTGTTCATCTTCCTGGAGCAAAACAGCTCCAACTCCTACCTGACTAGCGTCAACTTGCAGCTTGAATGCCCGGTTCAACTGCGGTGCGGCAAGGACAGGAGAGGAGGTTAAGAGAGCTTTAACGGATTTAAACGAAGACTGGCAAACAGGTGTCCAGGTATACTTAACACCGGACTTAAGTAGATCAGTTAGCGGAGACACAACCGAAGAGAAATTTGGGCAGAAACAACGATAAAACCCCGCCATACCTAAGAACCTCATCAACTCCTTTTTATTCGCAGGTGACGGATACGGATCTATGGCCAAAATCTTAGCACGAATGGGACACACTTGTCCTTAGCCCACCACCTTTCCCAGGTAAGTTACTGTCGCCCGCGCAAACTCACACTTTGCGAGATTGACAGTTAAGTGAGCCTGGGCAAGGCGTTGGAACAAAGCTCTAATAGAGTCCAAGTGTTCACCCCAACTGTTACTAAAGACCACCACATCATCTAAGTACACTGCACAACCCTCTAGACCAGCGACCACAGTGTTCATCAGTCGCTGGAAGGTGGCAGGAGCATTTCGCAACCCAAAACTCATTACCTTATACGAGAACAACCCTTGCGAAGTGATAAAGCTGGACACCTCTTTTGCACGGTCAGTCAAGGGGACCTGCCAGTAGCCCTTAAGGAGGTCAAATTTACTAACAAATGTCACAGCACCAACCTGGTCTACACAATCCTCTATACGAGGTAAAGGAAAACTATCTGGCTTTGTGACCGCATTAAGTTCCGATAATCGGTGCAAAACCTAAAGATACCATCTGGCTTGTTAACCAGAAGGCATGGTGATGCCCAGGCCGATGCCGAAGGTTCAGCCAGCCCAGTGTCGAGAAGATACTCTACCTCGATGTCGATGTACTTCCGCTTTTCTTGAGAAGCACGATAAAAACGCTGCCTAATTGGAGAAGCCTCACCAACATCTATATCATGTTCCAAGAGATGCGTCTGAGTCGGAGTATCTGAGAAGAGAGTTGTAAAGTCATTAATTAAATTAATTATCTCAGCACTTTTGTCCCCAGACAAATGCTGCAGCAATTGTGGAAGTTGCATCAATGTCTCAGAATTGTGCAAACGCGCACGCAAAACCCCATCATCAGGAGTTCTGATCTCCTCTTGCTCCTGCGCTGCCACCGAAGGAACAAGAGAGAAACCAGGAGACAAACTGGCATCACTTAGAGCTACAGGCCGTGCAACAGTTTTACTCTTGAATGAATCTGAACGTTCGTGATATGGCTTAAGCAGGTTAAGGTGACACAACTGATTACTTTTCCTTCTGTCCGGAGTGGCAATTACATAATTAACATCTGAAACCTTCTTGACAACCGTATACGGTCCAGAAAACTTTGCCTGAAAAGGAGATGACACAACCGGCAAAAGAGCCAATACTTTATCACCGACTACCAAAACACGACGCTCCGTTCGCTTATCATACTGCTCCTTCATTTTAGACTGAGTGTTTATTAACTTCTCACGGGCTAACCTCCCCGCCTGATAAAGACGTCTCCTAAAACCATTGACATAATCACACAAGGCTTTTGTAGGTTCTTTCAGGTCCAAACCATCTTTTAGGACAGCCAAAGGTCCACGTACAGAATGACCAAACACCAAATCATTAGGACTGAACCCTGTACTCTCTTGAATGACTTCCCTAGAGGCAAGCAACAGCCATGGCAAACCCTCCTCCCAGTCACGTCCCAACTCCATGCAATATGCACGGAGAAGCGACTTCAGTGTCTGGTGGAAACGTTCAAGAACACCTTGACTCTGAGGATGGAACGCCGAGGAACGCCGCTTTGTTGTGTTTAATATGAAGCTGGCGTAAGACCTGAGCAAAAACACGAGACATAAAATTTGAGCCTTGGTCAGTCTGGACAACTTTTGGTATACCAAATATAGAAAAAAACTGCGTAAGATCTCTTACAATGGCCCTGGTAGTAATAGAGCGTAATGGGTAGGCAGCAGTATATCGGGTTACCTGACACATTACGGTCAGCAAATACCTAGAGCCAGATTTAGCACCAACTAATGGCCCTACACAGTCCAACTGCAAATGCTCAAAAGGACCAGCTACAACAGGTATTGGATGCAGAGGTGCAGGCTTTATAGCCTGATTGGGCTTTCCAGTCATCTGACAAATGTGGCAGGTTTTAATGTAGGTCGCAACTTCTTTCTTTAATTTTGGCCAATAGAAATGACGCATAATACGATCATATGTCTTTCTCACCCCTAAATGCCCCAACATGTCATAAGCAGTCTTTAACACCAGCTGTCGAATGGTGACAGGCACAACAACCTGAACCCATGGTCCCCCCAGTGAAATGTTCGTTGCGGGTGTCCATTTCCTCATTAACAGGCCATCAACAACACCATAACCATGATCCACACTCTCAAAACAGTCAGCAGGAACAGCTCGCTCAAACAACGAAGACAGAGATTGATCTGTATGCTGTTCCTTAACTAGCTCTTCTTGAGAAAGAGACAAGGAAAAATCTGTTAAAGCAAAGCTAACCTTTCTTGCAGCAGCCTTAACCTCCAGGTCCTCCACATCAGCACGACTAGCAGCACGAGTCACAGCAAAAGCAGCAACCATCATCAAATTCATTCCCTAGCTGAGGAGAATCAGTCACCACAGGAATAGGACTAGTGTGCCAAACACGGCCCCCAGCCAGATTATTCCCTAATATAACAGACACCCCATCAACAGGGAGGGCCGGGCGTACTCCCAACTCGACTTCCCCCTCTACCAACTCAGAGTAGAGCACAACCTTATGTAAAGGGACTTCTAAAGTACTAAGATCAATACCTCTCACCAAAAGTGACCTCCCGGACCTTGAGGAAGAAGAAAACGGCAACACAGACTCCAAAATAAAGGACTCTGATGCTCCTGTATCACGCAAGATTTTTACAGGAAATTTATCCTCATTGCCAAGTAGTGAAACAAAGCCATCTGAAATAAACGGAAGATAATTAGGCTTCAGTTTACTAAACACAACATCTGAATCACTAGGCGACACCGCCAAAGCAGCAGGTTTCACAAACGAAAAACGAGCCTTAGCTTTTGATTTTAGCACTGGACAACTTCTTTTCCAATGACCTTTCCCTTGGCAATAACGGCAAGTTTGCTCTGCATCAAACGTTACACTTGAGCAATCCTGATTTACCGGCAGAGGACTGACGTTTAGAGTATTACGAAAAAAAATGAACGCCCTCGTTCGCCAGAATGAGCTTTATGCGTTAGTTCGTACTCATCCACCAACACAGCAGCATCTGCCTCATTTGTTGCCTGTTTTTCAGCAATATATATCGCAACCCCCTCCGGCAATGTGTTCTTAAATTGTTCTAAGACTATTAAGTCGGTCATGTTATCAACTGTTTGAACATTAGAGGCGACGCACCAGCGTTGGTATTGTAACCTCAAGTCTCTCGCAAACTCCACATTCGTTTGATTGCAACGTCTTCGCATACCCCTGAATTGCTGCCGATAGGCCTCTGGAATTAACTCAAATGATTTTAAAACTGAAGTCTTTATGATTTCGTAGTCTTTCGCATCATCCATACTGAGAGCGGAGAACGCTCTCTGTGCTCTTCCCGTAAGAGTGCACTGCAGCACAAGAGCGCGATGTATATCAGACCAACGCTGCGCGTCTGCCACCCTTTCAAACAACAGAAAAAAAGTGTCCACATCATTCTCATTAAACGAGGGAAGAAGCCGTAAACTAGTGGAGATATCGAACTTCGAATCTCCTAAACCAAATATTCTCCCTTGTTTTATTAGATCCAAACGTTCAGCTTCAAGTGCAAGCTTTTGCTGCTCTGGTGCTCGTTTCGCACGTTCATTTTGTTCGTTTAGACGCAACCTGTCCATATGCATTTGATGTTCTAACTTCCGATTTTCTAATTGTAAGAGCAACAATTCTTTTTGTTCAGCAAAGGTTAAGTTCTCAGCAGGAACTGAAGTCGGAGAAACTATATCATCATCATCATCTTCAGATGCATCGGGAGACACTAACAGTAAACCTTTAGCGCACAAGCCTTCATTCACTATCTTTTTGATCTCTTTTTTATATCGCTTACTTGTAAGCTCTATGTTATAATGATCAGCAAGTTCTATTAACTGTTCTTTTGTCAATGCATTTAACAAACCCTTCGAGGGTTCCTCTACAAAGGTTTTTACCAGTGACGCCATCCTTCAAACAATGCAGACCCTATAAGAACTTAAACCAACGTTTCTTATTACCACCTGTACGATCTAAATAAAATAAACATGAGCCGGGTAGGCCAGCGATATTTTCAAAAACATACAACCATTCCTCTTAAGCTTACAAAAAGTACCCCACACAATTTAACTAAACGCGGATCTTCAAAAAGGCCTGCGGTGGGATGGATTAAACACCAAGCCCGCAGGAGTGGCTAAACAACCAGTAATCTGGCCATTTCCCCAATTCCTCGGTAGTGTCCCCGAGACCAATGCTCTAGCCACAGACCCGTTCAAAAACAAAAAAACCCACACAACCCAAAAAACACGCAACCTACAATGTAAGCACAAAAAGAAAGGTCATGGCTAATTGATTAAATACATATCGCTGAACTTACCCGCATGTCCAACATTCGTAGCCTCTGATTACCTCCAACAAGACAACAAACATTAATAGTAGTCCTAGACACGCACAAGACACAATAACGTTTAGGTTTAGCCACTGTCCGACCGAACTACTTGCAATCGCCCAAAATAAAACAACAACGCCAGACTTAAATAACGAAGACACGCGAGCGTCCCATCAGCCTCCGATTACAATAGATTATAGGCAAAATTGTGTTCGGACGAGCCCCCCCTTTGTTACCACTGGCTCTCAGATAGTAACAAAGAAAGGCAGGAGAAAGTTCGGCAAACAAATGTACAGACAATCACTGGATGTAACATGTATGAACCATCATTATGTCTGTACTTTAGTTGTCCTTGGTATCCTGATTAGGTCAAAAGCCACATGTAAAAGGAAGGGAGTTCCTGACTCAAAATAGGAAGAGCAGGTTTAAACCTCCTACGAATTTTGTTCCCTACATATTTAGTGGATTTGGTCACCCATACCACTCTGAAGGTAGCCTGTGGCGGTCTCTCGGATGGCTGCCGTGAGTTGCCCTGTGACTTCCAGGTACAGCAGGATGTAAATATTGGGAGCAAGATTGATCATATTCTGTTCTCCACAGCCAGATGGCATCTGTAACAACCTATCCAGATTCTTCAGCGCACGACCCATTATGTCCCCTACGAGAGGTCAAGCATAAACCCACATCAGAAACAAAGTTATTCTGCCAAACATCACCTGTCTGTTTCTACTGAATGAAATACTTTACCAAGAACTGAAACTGAGCATCTGGCTGATTCCTGAAGCACGTTTTTTGGAAACGTCAGAGCCAAGTCTTCAGAAAGAACCTTTCCTAGTGAAAGAACAGAAAGTTTCAGCTTTGAGCGCTAGGCTAATGCTTGGCTGCATTGGGAGAATGTGTTTGGGAATCATACCCCTAGTTTCACAAACAGAGTTTAAGCCTAATCCCAGACTAAAATGCATGTTTGAGCTATTTTAATTGAAAGCAACTTGCACTGACATATCTTAAAATTAAGTCAGTGCCATTGTTTTGTCTAAAGATGCACACCAGTAATGTTTTTTTTCTACGGCATGTTTATAAATGTAACTTAAACGTCCTAATAATTGTGAATTGAATTAATTGAACCTAATCCTGGCTTAATTTAAACCCTGTCTGTGAAACCAGGCAATTGAGTGCAAACAAACCCTTTGGACAACTCTGGGTGTTTGTCTTTTCAAGTCCTTCGGGCTATAAAAGCAATAAAACATCAGTAAAGCAGCATGAGCTCCATGATCAAACTCCAGAAGACTGGTTAACACTCACCAGGACAAGTAGACTTCGAGAAACTACATCAATGCGTCCTCTTGTCGGCACTGTCACAACCTCATTGCCACATCGAGTCCGGGACGGTTCAGCTGAAGCATTGACAGTCACATTGACAGCTCCTGCAGTGACAGCCAGAAAGTGAGCAACACCTAATATACACTCAATTTCAAGATAGTCCAAAACTGACCAAGAACAGAAGCTGAGAGAACCCATTTGAAGGTCTTTCTCTCATTGGCACAGAGACAGGACGAACACGGATCAGTAAACGGCTTAAGAGTGAAGGCCGTGGACGAAGCTGGAGTTACTTTAACCTGCCAATGAAACATCAGGGCACATAGAGCAAAGACACAGGAACTATTCTATACAGATCCATTGTATAAAGGAAAATAAACAATGACACACCATGATGCACTTGGACAGATAGTTGTAGACCGTGGCCTTCAGATTAAAAGACTCCCCACGGACAATGGAGTATGGCAGGGAGAGCTCCAAGAAAAAGGGCTGGAAGACTGTCAGGACACTAGGAGGGGCCAGACCAAAACTGTTGGAGGACAGGCAAAACGCCTCCGTCTCCCATGTGGTGATGCTGTCAGGAACCTTGAGAGGAACTTTTATGGAGCCAGTGTCTCTGAAGGACAGCAGAAGAGAGAAATAATGAAAACTAGAGAAGTAAAAACTGTGGGTTAGTTGCTTTCGATGGAATAACACACAAGATGCTTCACGAACCCCACTTGAGCAAGCTGCCAGAGCCATGTTTCCGGAAAGTAACTCCTGACAGTCACTTTCAAAGAGTGCTTGCCTCCAGCACTTTCTGCTTATGGGGGAGGAGCAGCAGCAGCAGTAACCGCATAAGTTGTTTTCCAGGGTAAAGGAGCAAGGTCGCTGAAATAAAAGACAAGAAAAGACTAGTTCTTGCTTTCTGCATGCACTTTAGTTCTGAAGCTACTAAGGATCTCAACCGCCCCTCTTGTTGCATTTATAAAAATAAGATTAAAAACACCCAATGCCAATACACAAAGAAAGAGGAATAACCTCCCATAACTCAAGGAAAGTTCACCACATCATGGAGAATGTGTTCATTTCATCCGCATATACCTACTTTCGGGGATGATGGGATGAAACTGCTCGCAAAGGGGTTGTAAAGCGAGATTTGTTGCGATCTTCATCCCCACGCTCTGTCAGAGTAACAAGTCAAAACACAAGACAGACTTAAAGTCAATGTCTCCTCATTATTCAGTGACTAAATGGTAATGAATAGTTTTCTACCTTGAAGGCTGCATAGGCAATATCTATAGGAGTATCTCGACGGACTAATGGTCGAACACCTACACAACCTGGTTCATCCTCAACGCTGTATGGGTAACCTGATAGCAATCTCACTGGAAGCAAGTCACATCATAATATCATAGATTTGTCAAATTGATCCATCAGCATTACACTAAAATTATAAAGCTGAACATGGACGTCAATGAAATCCAACAAGCATTTAAATCAACATTGATACCATTTTAGGACTCAGACGTCTTCCTGGCTCCAAGATCCAGATGCTTTGATCTACAACGCTGAGACCACACAGGGATCCTGCTTGAGCAGACACAGTGAAAACATTTCCCTCACTAGGAACAGCCGTAGCAGGAGAGAAATGCAGAGACACCTGGAATCAAGGACCAACACATGCTGTATGACACACTGTTCCCTATTTGAAGCCAAAAGATGCTAGTGCACATCCTACCTGGTTTTGTAAACACATTTTAGTGTCAAAAGACTCTCTAACAGCAAGTAGATTCTCACTGGGCAGAACGCAGTAGACCAGAATCTGCACCACTGGAGCCATATCGACACTGACAGACAGCTTGAACGACATGGAGCCGCTCGTGACTGTATCACCAGCTATTGCTGTGACCTTCCAACCTCCATGGAGAACAATCACTCCTCTGGACAAGACCTGACAGAAGACAAACAGGTGCTGGACAAACAGACCAGCAGTCATCGAAATCACTACAAAACTGATCTCCACTTACCATAAAGATAATGTCAACGCTGTAGCTACTAGCCTCTCCAACAAACGAATATTTCACAGTCACTGGGAACGCAGCACCACATTTGAGTGGCTGCTGAAGATTCACTATAGTCAGTTCACTAATTGATGGAATATCGGGAGAAACATGTTGGAGAAGCTGAACAATTTGTAATCATAAATAACTTCTGGAGTCGCACTTGCCTGGGGAACAACGAATGGAATAGTTTCATGCGAGAGAGAGAAGTCTTCATTTCACAAAATACAAAGAGCAAATCGTACCAGCAGATATAGAGCAGCTTTAGGAAGTTTAGCAGTTTTGAGGGAGAACATGACCAGTCCTCTCTGGTTTGTAGTGAGATTCAACAGCAGTTTGTTGGGCCAACTGTTACTATCCAGGAGATACACAGTTTTGTTCGCAATTGGAGTATCATCGAAACGAGACACTGAGATCTGTTGAGAAAGATTAGGTAAGGAAAGGGAACCAATGGCTTCTACAACAATGGATGAACTTTTACTTGCCTTTGCATTAACCATTGATCCAGGTTCAAAATTATCCGGGAGGTCCAAAAACATGACCTTGCCGACTTCAAATGTAATGGACACGGTTGCATATTTTACAACCACATCTAGGGAAAAAGAAACATACGCACAACGATGTTTGTTTTTAATGCCATGCCACTTTCTGTGGCTATTTTCATGGCAAGAAAAATGTATGGTAAAACTATATCAGCCGTTTATCATTTATTTTTGCTATTAAACTATTTTGGTTAACTTTGTTAAAAACTGCTTCAAAAGGTTTCTCACAGGGTTAAAACCAGCACAATCTAATAAATCATGCTTCAATGATAAAGAGTTTTGACTGAAAAAACATTTTGGCAGATCTACTAGTATTAAAAACTTGTGTCATCCTGGAACGGCCTATTCTGCAACCGGTATAAACAATCTGGTCCCATCGGTTTGAGATTTGATAGAAACTCCTTCCAACATTGGGGCTGATTTCATGAAGTTTGTTCATAGAATATAAAGCCCATTCTGTTTGCCATTTGTTATTCATATAGACATTTTAGATCCATAGGAGGTAGTGCAAATTGACATCTGCTGATAATGCCTTTTGAAGAAGAGTCTGCGTCCTCATTTCATTTGATTCCACAGTGTCCAGGTACCAAACAAAACCAGATATTAAATTGATTACCCTCTAGTTCAATCATTACAAGTGCTGGGTGATCATTTTTAAGGGATGAGATTGCTTGGAGACATGACTTTGCATTTGTAATAAGAAAATGTCTCTGTTGCATAGACTTTATGTACCGGTAGTCCAATGCCAAAACGATAGCTCAATTTTTACAGCCAAAGAAAATGCTATGTTTAGGGATGGGTATTCCTCTTTTTTGATGGTTGATTACAAATGCAGATGATCCTCAGATTTTTATCCATCAATATATAAAGGGATTTGAGATTACACACCGAATAAACGAGTCAACTTCCTCCAGAAACATGCTGTTGGTTCAGACCAGCCAATAGCTCAACTCTTCCCACCTCGGTGACGTTCACAGTAACAAAAACAAATCTTGAAGACCTTTCTCAAATTTGGGGTTGAAAAACGCGGATGTATCTAAGGTTAGGGAGGCACAGCCCATGGCATTCATCTGGCCGCAGAACAGAGATAGGCACATTTAAGTCAATTCCAAGCAGAAGAAGAACCCTTAGATGTAAGGCAGGACCCACACACCTTAGCGGTTTGATTCAGGCAAGGAGGGGTAAGCACAGGAACCACAGAATATGGAAAAGGATCACGGCATACTTCCACAAACGCTTGACCAAGCACAGGTTGGCCATATGTGTATCTGGGAAACATCACAAGGAACAAGATCAAGAACGGACCAACCAAAAGGCATGAAAAAAAAATGTATTACTCACTTGGCACAAGCCTCGACTTTCAGTTCCACATCTGCAACGCTGTTCGTCTGTGGTGTGTTTACAATCACATCAAACTTGGGAAAAACTAAACCAGAAACAAAATGCTTTAGATCAAGTCCTCAGATCTGCGGTTACACATCATTCACAACGACTTACCATATTTTTTCACCTCAAAAACTTTTTTGAGGTGAAATGGAGTTCCGTCACCATTAACAGCTTTCAATGTGTACATCCCTATCTGAACCTCTGGGTTTAACGTGTGAGAAAGTTGCAATATCCACTCCGTTGAGGAAATGTTTGTCCACTGACCAATCCGGTTATTATGATTATCCTATTAAATCAATAAACAGCTTAGAGAAATACTGCAATCTCAAGTTCAACTACTCTACAGCTCCTCTCAGTCCTCTACACTGATGCCAGCGTTATTGAAACGCTCTTAATAATTCAGAACAGGTTGATTTAACACTTTATCTTTAGGCAATCAGAACGTCTTTAGGTCGGAGCACCGGTAATTAATCACAGGGTTGCCAACTCTTTTGTTCAGGCATTTGGCGTGAAACACTCACTCTTACTCTGCCCAACACAATCTCGCGCCAAATACGAGACTCTACCATAAGGATGGGGAACGTCGGTTCTGGAGTTCTGCTGCAGAGATTGTTATTCTTTTAAAAATTCCATGTTTATTTCACATTTTCTATGCTCTTCGAAAGTGTTATTAATCACGCGAGACTGTACAAAAGGTTAGAAAACAAAAAATAAAATCAAAGGCCCGGTGTCCATTCTTCGCACCTCGCTCAATAAACCTGAGAGGATTTGACAGATGCCAGATCTTCTAATCGTGATAGGCCTAACTGCTCTCTGGCTAATTTGGTTCTTAAAACGAATTTGTGGATTTGATTAAAATATCTGGATTAAGTTGTCTGAAATTACAGCGTGTTTTCTTCTTGTGTTCATTAAAGTGCGTCTCGAGTCTTCGATACACCTATTTTTATGCACATTTTGGAATAATCGCAATAAACTGCAAGAAGCACTTAAATTCTGAAAATGTGCATACAAACTAATGCGCTCAAATGAGTCAGATAAATTTTTTTATCTGATAAGAAAACATGAGCATAAACTACGCTGGAAACACATTTATGCATAAATTCCATGATGTGCATTTAAAAAAAAAAAAAAAAAAAAAAGGCTAGGCCTACTTTGCGATGGGACGGCATAATTGGATTAAATGCATCTGAAATGCTTTTTGGGTTGTTCTGTCATCAAAGTGGTTCAGTATAATTCCCTCCCAGAACTGTCTTACACGACTGAAAGCAAGTTAATATTTATTGTGTTTTGTCTGCACGCTCTGAGAAGTAATATAATACAGTATATGAACATTATATAGTGGCTTCTCCTACCGCAGTAACTTCCATTTTTCTTAGTGATATTTAACACCAGTTTATCAGTAAGTGAAGATTTTGTTCTTTTTGATTGACTGGATGGAAAATGTTTTATGCGATATTCCAATTTCGTGCATAAGTTAAATTTGTAACTTTGGATGGAAAAAAAGTGCCCATCTCTGTTTCACTTTTAACCATCGGTTTATAGGATGGTCAGAAAATGAGGAACCAGAGATCAGAGGAGAACGGCCAGACTGGTTCAGCTGGTAGAAAGTCAACAGTGACTCAAATAAACACTCGTCTCAAGCGAGGTCTGCAGAAGAGAATCTCTGAACACGTCCTTGAAGCAGAAGAAACACACCGGTGTCACTCCTGTCAGCTCACAACAGAAAACTGAGGCTATCATTCACACAGACTCACTAAAACTGGACTATAGAAGATTGGAGAAACGTTGGTCTGATGAGTCTGGATTTCTGTGTGACATTCAGATGTTCGGGTCAGAGTTTGGTGAAAACGACATGAAAGCATGGATGATCCTGTCTTGTATCAGCGGTTCTGGTGCTGATGCTGTAATGGGTGTTTCTTCACACACTTCGGGACTCTTAGTACCAATTGAGCTTCATTTAAACGCCACAGTCGACCTGAGTTGTGTTGCTGATCATGTCCATCCAGTCTCCAGATCTCAGTCCAGATCAGCTTACGAGAGAATGTGAACGAGAGATTCACATTATGGACAAATCTGTAGAAACCGTGTAATGTGATCAAGACAATATAGAGCAACATCTCTGAGGAATGTTTCCAGCACCTTGTTGAATCTCTGACATGAAGAATTAAGGCAGTTCTGAAGGCAAAAAGAGTCTAATAAAGTGGTCGGTGAGTGTGTAGATCGAATCCCGTTTGGGATAGTGTAAGCTGAAGTCAAAAGCCTCAGTGTATTGAACTATATATATATTGCTTTAGTTTGGAGTTGAATGTGTATATAAATAGTTTTAAGAGTGTAAGTTGAAAGCCTCAGCGTAGTTACCAGTGCTCTGCTCTCTGGAGGACACATATCTTTCTGCCCCAGTTTCTAACCCGTTTCTCCAGCAAAACACCTCTCTGTCCTGTCCTCTACTGCGCTGCTGCAATGCGCTTCAGAGTGAAGCTTGCCATCACAAGAGCACACCACTCCCAGATTAATAATTAATAAACACTAGTGTTATAGTGTTAGTGATGCAGAACATTCCAACACACACAGAGACACTGAATATCAGCTTGTGGTTCTGTATGACAATGTGTCAATGTGTAAACTGTCAAGTCCAGTTTTACCCTGTGATGAAAACATGGAAATCTGGTGGGCAGATAACATAATACAATAAATGATATTGAATAAATATATTTCATCTATAGATATTATACACTCATTCACTCACTCACACACCGACAGCGGTGTCAGCCATGAGTATGCTTGTAGTGCCAATTTTGACTGTGAAAACAGACAGACAGACAGATAGATAGACAGTCAGACAGTCAGACAGACAGTCAGAGAGACAGAAAGATAGATACACAGACAGACAGACAGACAGACAGACAGACAGACAGACAGACAGAAAGATAGATAGACAGACAGACAGACAGACAGACAGTCAGAGAGACAGACAGACAGACAGACAGACAGACAGACAGACAGACAGACAGACAGACAGACAGACAGACAGACAGACAGACAGACAGACAGACAGACAGACAGACAGACAGACAGATAGATAGATAGATAGATAGATAGATAGATAGATAGATAGATAGACAGACAGACAGACAGACAGACAGA
Organism: Meda fulgida; assembly: GCA_030578275.1. Lineage (NCBI taxonomy): Eukaryota > Metazoa > Chordata > Actinopteri > Cypriniformes > Leuciscidae > Meda > Meda fulgida. The sequence goes on from CM060635.1 coordinate 3,330,334, forward strand.
CAGATAGATAGACAGACAGTCAGAGAGACAGAAAGATAGATAGACAGACAGACAGACAGACAGACAGACAGACAGACAGACAGACAGACAGACAGACAGACAGACAGACAGACAGATAGATAGATAGACAGACAGTCAGAGAGACAGAAAGATAGATAGACAGACAGACAGACAGACAGACAGACAGACAGACAGACAGACAGACAGACAGACAGACAGACAGACAGACAGACAGACAGACAGACAGACAGACAGACAGACAGACAGACAGACAGACAGACAGACAGATAGATAGATAGATAGATAGATAGATAGATAGATAGATAGATAGATAGATAGATAGATAGACAGACAGACAGACAGACAGATAGATAGACAGTCAGATAGACAGAGAGATAGACAGACAGTCAGATCGACAGATAGATAGACAGTCAAACAGATAGATAGATAGATAGACAGACAGATAGATATACAGTCAGACAGATAGATAGATAGATAGGTAGACAGAGATAGACAGACAGTCAGACAGACAGACAGACAGAGAGATAGACAGACAGTCAGACAGACAGACAGACAGACAGACAGAGAGATAGACAGACAGACAGACAGATATATAGACAGATAGATAGACAGACAGACAGACAGACAGACAGACAGACAGACAGACAGATAGACAGATAGACAGATAGACAGATAGATAGATAGATAGATAGATAGATAGATAGATAGACAGACAGACAGACACAGACAGATAGATAGATAGACAGATAGACAGATAGACAGATAGATAGATAGATAGATAGATAGATAGACAGATAGACAGATAGATAGATAGAACAGATAGATAGATAGATAGATAGATAGATAGATAGATAGATAGATAGATAGATAGATAGACAGATAGACAGATAGACAGATAGACGGATAGATGGATAGACGGATAGATGGATAGATAGATAGATAGACAGACAGACAGACAGACAGACACAGACAGATAGATAGATAGACAGATAGACAGATAGATAGATAGATAGACAGATAGACAGATAGACAGATAGATAGACAGATAGACAGATAGATAGATAGACAGATAGACAGATAGACAGATAGATAGATAGATAGATAGATAGATAGATAGATAGACAGATAGACAGATAGATAGATAGAACAGATAGATAGATAGATAGATAGATAGATAGATAGATAGATAGATAGATAGACAGATAGACAGATAGACAGATAGACGGATAGATGGATAGACGGATAGATGGATAGATAGATAGATAGACAGACAGACAGACAGACAGACACAGACAGATAGATAGATAGACAGATAGACAGATAGATAGATAGATAGATAGATAGATAGATAGATAGATAGACAGATAGACAGATAGATAGAGAGATAGATAGATAGATAGACAGATAGACAGATAGACAGATAGATAGATAGATAGATAGATAGATAGATAGATAGATAGACAGATAGATAGATAGAACAGATAGATAGATAGATAGACAGATAGACAGATAGATAGATAGATAGTTAGACAGATAGACAGATAGACAGATAGACAGGGCATGGATGAATGGATGGATGGATAGATAGATTGAGCTTTGTAATATTTCCAGCCTGTATTCTCAGGGTCCTCCAGCAAGTGTCAGTATATCCCTGATGTTTCATTCGCAGTCTCCAGTTCCCGCTGGTAGCAGAGCTTCATCATGACCTGCTGGTAATTGCAAATAATCTGCTGGAAGAGCCCTGTGGCTTCACACGTCACCCGGCTGGGATTAATGGGATTTCAGCCAGAGGATCCAGACAGAGTGTTATAATTTATTCCAGCTAAGCAGCAAAAAGTGGTGCATTCTTGCTGCAAAAACATCCCCTGAGCCATGAACACAATTCCAAAGACAAGCAAGAGTAGACGCAAGTGTGAAAAAACATTCAGGCCTGTTAATAAAACGAAAGCAGAACTCAAACTGGTCAGTTGAGGCGGGTTAGCATGAGAAAACTGTTTCTTCTTGCACTGAGCATCTACAGTATTTCCACGGTTTACTTGGAGACTTCAGGAGATAGTTTGCACGAAAATAAAAATCTGTCATTATTTACTCTTTAATCTATCATTATGTCATTCCAGTGTCCTCTTCTTTCATAGGTGGTTCATTAAAGATGTTTTATTTTTTGTTTTGTTTTTTTACGGTATACATGCAGTAGCTTGTCAAGCTGCAAAAAAGACAAAAAGCACCACAAAAGTACCGTAAAAGTAGTGAAGTATGAATTCAGTAAATGAAGACAGATCTCCACTTTTGGGTGAATTATCTCTTTAATTGACTATAGACTTCATTCAATTTAATTTTATTGAGAATATTTCGGTAACGCTTTTACAGTAAGGTTCATAGTTAATGTATTAACTAACATGAACTTACAATGAGCAATACATTTGTTACAGTATTTATTAATCTTTGTTAATGCTAGTTGTTTGTAAATGTTAGTCCATTATGCATTAATTTTAACAAATACAATATTTGATTTTTAATAATGTATTAGTAAATGTTGAAATTAATATTAACTAAGAGTAATAAATGCTGTAGAAGTATTGTTCATTCTTAGTTCATGTTAACTAAGGTAGTTAAGTAATGTTAACTAGTGAACCTTATTGTAAAGTGTTACCAATATTTTAATTAGGGCCTACACATAAAAAAAAAAAAACCTACTGACACACTCTGCTTTTCTAAATGAGAAACATGATTTCATTCAGACCAGCTGCTGTTTTCAAAATGCATTAAACATGCCATAATCTCCTTATATTTGTTCATGCTGTGTTGTTTTCGACAGCAAAACCGATTGAGCTTTCCTAAAATGAAGCCCACACCGTGCATGTGTGCGAGAAGAAGAACTCCATTAATGGCCAATAAGATGAAAGGGCAGCAGTAGAGGATGAGACAACATCACATTTCTTCAATTAATCCAATTTAAAGAAGAACACAGGCCAGCTGAGACTGACACAGAGTGCATGTCTTCCATCAACAGCAGAGCGCATCCAGGGGAAACCCTGCCAAACACACACACACACACACACACACACACACACGGCTCATCGTGACATTAATGACAATGGACAGATGTGCAGATAGACGGCCGTCACATGGAGAATGGGGTATGAGGTTAGGTCATTATCTGTAGTGCTGCAGGGGACTAGATAGAAATCTGGATCTGCATCAAGTCAAGTTACACGAGACAAACGCAAATAAAAATCAGTCAACCTTCGTCTCATTCTCTTATGTTTTAATTAAAACAATGAAAAGCAACCATTTGATATATATTCTGACAATATCTAACTGCGAAAGCACATCATATTTCAAGTCAACATCCAGATTAAATGATTTTGCCAAAGAAAATGAAGCCTATTTAAGAACCTTTAAGATTTGTTGCTTATTTTCATGACAATTAAGCACATTTTCTCCATAAAGTATCATTACTTTAATGTGAGCAAATGTCATTCAAAGTCCTGAAACACAATAATGAGAATGTCTGGGCATTTTAATTTGTCTGGATCTTTTAATTAAGATCAGCATTAATTTAAGGAATTGCAACATGCCATGATAATAAAAAATAAAATGCACTTAATTTACTGAATTATATTAATGAAACTTTTCGGGGGAAAGTCATGGAAATAATGTAACGATTTAATACATTTAATTCACTTTATGCAAATTATAATACACCCAATAAAGCATTTTGTGCAAATCAGAGATGCATCAGTGCACATCGCAAACATTTTTATTTGCATTCCTGCTTTACAGATGTTTCTTCTGAGAAAAGAGGCCAGATATAATCTCACAAAGCTTCAGAAGAGATCTCAACAGCTGTGCTCAGATTTCCTCAAGATACCAAAGTCTGCATCTCAAAAAAGATCAAATTCTCTCTCAATCAAATGATCTGAGCTGCTATTCACTTTATAACACTTACTTTATAACACAACTTAACATTTGTGTCTGTTTTTAATTCTCCAAGGGCATTATAGGAGAAGCATCTGATACCTTCACACTGAATGAATCATAAATGAGACCTCCATTAAGTTTCCTAGGATGAAAGAGCGATAACATGTTTCTTGGACAAATGGCTTCTCTTCTCAGTCTTTGACTCACTTTCTGTTGTTCGCTCCACTCTGAAAGGTCTAGTTCTGTAGTCTGATGTCATTTCTTCGCTATCTGACCTCCTTAGCATCATATTCGTCTGGCTCAGTCACAGCAGGGCGTTTGTTCTCTCAGAATCAGTCTCTGACTCTGCTTTTTTTATTTTTTTTTACAGTATTTGTCTAGCATACTGTAAATCAGCAATCTGTCCTGTGTCCATTCAAGTATGCAAATACATATTATAAATGCTGGTTTAAATCGGTGTAAGGCAGCACAGGGTTACGTTTCACACACCTGTCACGTGCACTCGTGGCGGTAACACACACACACACACACTCAAGAGGGCACTCAAGAGGGCGCTCAAGAGAGTTTCCTTCAATAGTCCGTGTATCTGAATAAGAATGCACAGTTTAACTAACTTTTATCCTAGCTTGCTCTATAAAATCAGAGATGTCTTTATTAGGAGATACGAGGGTTCATAGCTCTGCCAAAGAGTGCTGCAGGTATGACATCACTTTGTAGGCCAAAACGCGGAAGCGAGTATTTTAGCACTTCCGGTTAGTGTTGTTTTTGGCGGCCTGTTTTAATTTTAGTTTTAGTCTTTGTGTCAAGCTGTCATTTTAGTTTTGATTAGTTTTAGTCACATTCATACTCTTTTTAGTCAAGTCAAGTTTCAGTCGACTAATGGTCTGAGCATTTTAGTCTTATTTAGGTCAGAATTATCCATGATTATTTTCGTCTATTTTTTGTCATGCAAACTGATGACATTTAGTTTATTATTAGTCAATGAAAATTGTATTTTAGTCTCTTTTTAGTAATGCAATTCTATTTAACCCAGTCAATATAGTATAAGTACCTAGTAGTATAGACAAAACCCACATTTTCTTTTAGCCAAACCCATTTCAAATAAGGTTATCTTATTATATTATTGTTACCTTATAGACAGTGCGCGGCCTGATGCAGCCCCTGAAGTGAGACAACAGAAACAGAAATACTGCAAAATAATAAAATAATGCGACTAGACGAAATAACGTTATAACATTTAGTCTTGTCTCATTTTGGTCAACGAAAATGAAGAGACATTTTAGCAAAGTTTTTATTTTGTAAACCACATTTGGTCTTGTTTTTATTCGTCAACAATATTGAATTATACATTTAATTATAGTCATCGTCACATGACCGACATTTACGTTGCTTCTCGTCTCGTTTTTGTCACGTGATTAAGGTTCGTTGACGACGATATTTAGTCATCATTTTCGTTGACGAAAGCAACACTACTTCCGGTTCCATCGTCCCGACGTCAATGTTTTTTTGAATGGGGTTTTGGTTAAATGGCTGAAATAAGGTCTGTGGTGAACACATGCTCAAGACACTTTCACGTTTTATTCTACAACATAAAATACATTAATATTACCTCAATCGTGATTTTTTTAAACTGTTACGTGTCTTGAAAAAGGCGTTTGCTAACAAGTGGGTAAATGGGACTACAGAGTCTGTCGTGGAGATTAAACAGCGAACAAGTAAACTCAGTCCGCTTTTACAGCACCGTTATGCTTATAATTGTGCTCTTATAAACTATTCTAACTCAAACGTTCTGGGAAAATGTTTTTAGATAAAAACTGTAAGAGTTGTCGGAAGCTGATGGTGATGTTGACTTCGTGGGACTGTGGTGTAGTTCGCTTATAGCCTACCTTTAGCTTATTACTTCTGGCGTTCACTGCATGTAGGCTTCAAAATTCATAAAAGTTGAGTTCATCTGGGATAATTATCTTGATGGACAAAACGCGCAAGTGTCATAAACTTTTGTTGATCACAGAGCTTGCTTTTGACATAATCCAAAAAGCCTATTGGGTTTTGTCGAGGGAACCAGTGTGATGCTAACTGCCGGTTGGCCTACAAAGTAACTTCATATCTGCACCACTCTATTGGAAAAAGCATAATAGCTAACTTGGATCACATGTGCCTTGACAACCAATCACATTACAGCCTTGATGTCATTTGCTGCGTCCGAAAACTTAGGCAATGACTTGTTGCCTCGCTGCCCTATCAGGCAATGACTCTGCAGGCACGTAACGGTTTAATTATCTACCGCATAAAGAGCAAGCTTTGATGAAAACTATGCAAATATTTAATCACTACAATAATATTTTCTCGCTAGAAATGACATTAAAAGTGGAACACGTTGGTTAAAAACATACATTTACACACAAACTGACCACCAACTGCAAATTTCAGACGCCATCTTTCTCTTTTTTTTGCTCGCTCAACTGTCACAGAATGAAAAGCACAGGATTGTGGGATATCAAAGGCAGTGAAGGATGCATCTATGCTGCCTTCAAAACTGATCAGATGAAGGCATCTCAGGAGCGAGGAAGTGAAACTAACTTTGGATTCGAAATGCCTCCATGAATAAATCCTCCAAAGGCAGTTTTTTTAAGCCGCTTCGCGACGTGGCCGAATTACCACCTGAGGTATGCATTATTTTTCCAATAATTCAACGGTCCTTCGTCAATTATTACTTACATAACTAACAATGAACAAGACATTTGTTGTTGTATTTATAAATCTTTGTTAATGTTAGATAATAAAAATACAACTGTTCATTGTTACTGTAGTTCATGTCAGCTCAGGTTAATTAAATATTAACATATAGCCAACAACTTTTGATTTTATCAGTATCACTGTTGTGTTGTAAATAAATAATAATAAAAAAAGAAGATAAATATTGTTATTGTTATGTTAAAAACAGTTTTGCCACTTAAATATTTTTGTGTTTATTGTTAGTTCATATCAGCTCAGGTTCATTAAATAATATTAACAAATAGCCTACAACTTTTGATTTAATCGGTAAGCCTAAATGTTTTTTAATTACATTGGTAAGCATTTATTAATCTTAAATAATGTATTTTTTAGTTGTTAGTCTGTTTACTAATGCTGACAATGAAAGCCTAATTCTTCCTTCATGTCTATTTAAAATACTGCGAATTAAGCTGTAATTTGAACGACATTTTTAACTCCGTTCAGACCCTGGTGTTTCGAGTCCTGCTGATACTAATGCTGTTGAGTCACATGAAGTGGGCTGAAACTAATTCAAACGCAGTCAAGTGTCCAAACAACATCTTTGTACTTCTTTGCAAAGCGCCCGAAATAACTTATTTAACAACACTGTTCTTCTTCCTGTGGCAGTGAATGTGTTTGTAGCAAAGAACAGATGTCCTGAAACTGTACTTTTTTCAATCAACAGACATTCTTTGCACTTTTTACCTTTATTCAAATGAGCTGAATATGAGCTGAAGCTCTTACTTTGTAAATTCCCATGAACATAAAATCCCTGATGGGATTTTGTTTTATTTATTATAAGACTGGAGCTTGCATAATAAAACAAGGCTTTCTGGAAAAGCATCAGAAAAAAAAAAAAAAAAAAAAAAAAAAAAGAAGCAAATCTCATGACACTCTTCTTTTGACCGTCTGTTTAAAAATCAAGATCCAAGGATTGGCATGGGAAGATGAAACTATCATTTGAACCATGCATGCTACAGAAATCCCATTTACTTTATGAATATACACAGCTAAGTGAAGATGGACAAATGACGATGTTCCTAGTGATCTAAAGTGCTGCGGTTTGTTGAATATTTCACATGAGCTGGTACGATCAGAAGCAGATGAAGTGTTCATTAAAAGTTGAAAGAGACACACACATCACATCTCTAGAAATGGCTCGGGAACCAAGTCGTGGGATTTTTTCAACCACCAGGGAAAAAAAACATAATCCCATCGAATGAAAGAGAAAAAAGTGGTTTAACACCCAATGAAACATGCCGAACGACAGGAGGATTGTTATTTGCAAATGAATCAGCTATTGGCGACTTTTCTCCACCTTTCAACTGGAACGTCTCCATATTTCCACGGTAAATATTCGCCATCATTCCTCAAAAGGTGGAAGGTTATACTAGCTTTTTAAACATTTATAGTGAATTTTCTCCTCTCTTTGTGGTTAGGAAGATTCGCCCCCAATGCATTGGTGTTAAAAATAAACCAATAAGCTGCTGGAGGTCATGAGTTACAGTGTTAAGAGGTGTTGTGCGAACACAGCCTCCAGTTTTCATTCTGCAGTGTGTTCATCAACTGAACATGGATGACAGACCTTACTGGAACAGACGTCCTACAAATGCCCTTACTATCCTTGTGGGAACATCATCACACACACACACACACACACACACACACACACACACACACACACACACACACACACACACACACACACACACACACACACACACACACACACACACACACACACACACACACACACACACACACACACACACACACGCACACGCACACGCACACGCACACACACCACTATCGCCGACTTACACCACACCACCAATATGTCACTCTTGATCTTCATTCCAATGACATTCAGTCATGTTGTATAGTCATGTTCACTAAAATAAAAATTATAGTAGGCTATGTTATAATTTACTCACCATTGTTGTGCATTACAAAATATATACAGCCCCAAATCCAGAAAAGTTGGGACATTTTGTAAAATGTAATAAAATCAAGAATCTGTGATTTGTTAATTTAACCCTTATTTAGCCTAACAAAAGTACAAAGAAAAAAAACATCCAATGTTTCAGTGGCCAAATGAATTGTATATTGTAAATATGAACAAATATTTTTAGAGAGAGAGAGAGAGAGAGAGAGTGTGCTCGCCCACTTTTTTAGCAGCGCTGGTTCCAGGAAATATGTTTCCCATTCATTTTTCCCATATGGATTTAAAAAAAAAGCATAAGCCATTAACCAAGCAGCTATGAGGAGAATTAAAAAATGATTTGAAAATCAAACAAAATTACAAGGTTACAAGGTGTACTAATGGTTTAAGTGAGGGACTATCTACAATCCCATGAACAGCATAATCAAATTAAAACCGATAGAGAAATTGTAAAATGTATTGCAAGATATGCAAATATATTTAAATATGTCAAAATTATATGATCATTATATGATGTTATTACAACATTTTTTTTACATTGCTTTAACATCAAAATAAGGTAAGCACTTTTCAACTTTTATGTTATACAAGTTTCAACTCTTTTTTAAGTTTAATGAAATTAAAGTTGAAATGACTTAAACATTCAAGTTGATTGTAGGCTACTTAAAAATGTAAGGCAGCAACTTTTTTTAAACAGTTTTAAGAGATCTTTTAGCGCGTTTTGCTCATTTCTGCTCTCTGATTTGTCAAATCTATGTACAGCATCATGGGTAATGTAATGTTCACTTCCTTAAGTTAGTCATTCGGCAATCCTTTGGCTAATGCAAAACTACTTATTGTCACAATCGATATCCCTAATTAGCAGCCAGTAAACGCGTCACTCATGCATAAATTCCCCTCACAGCAGGTCTCTGGCTTTAGCATCATCTATCGTGTGTGGCAGTCTCTCAATTCGAGGTTGTGCTGTGATTACATTGTTCTTGTGCCGAGCCCAGAGCCATAATCAATGCTGTCGTCTTTCCACAGCCTCCGTGCGCTATCAATCCTCCATCGGAGATCGTTTGAAGCTTCCTCTCGTTTTCTCCGGGCCTTTCCTGCGCGCGCGGTGCGAGGACGCGGTGCGAGTAGGCTAATTGAGATTTATTAGAAATAAATCAGAAATAATTTCTAATAGGACATGTGAAGTCTCCCAGCAATCTCTCTCAGCTGTGATTTCCCCATCCGCAGTGAGTGATGGATCGGAGCGAGTGCATGGGGTGTTTGACCGACAGCGGCTGATGGATGGATGGAAACAGGCACTCAGAAGTGTCGCTTTCCCCCTCGATCTGACCTAAAGCTCTCGATCTAATGGCTCTTACGTGACATTATAGGTTGGGAGGAGCACTGAAGATTTCTCACCAGATTTCGCAACGCCGGAAGTAAGCTACACTCTTAACATAAAGGTTCCAAAGTGATGAAATAGAATAACTTTTTTTTCCTTGAAGAAAAAGAACATTTTAATAATCTAAAGAATTTTTTTCCACTCTAAAAAAATATATTCAGGCATGTATTAATAGATATGACACAATTAAATTTAATTCGCTTTACTTAAACATATCTAATTAGTTTGTTTTAAGAAGATCATGCTAAATAATTTTTTCCTCTTGTTCATTTAATTAATTAAAATGAGCTTTAAGTAGCACGATTTTTTAAACACTTATTCTGAATTTAATGTTATTGTGTTCAATCGACATAATATATTTAAAACTGAAGTGTACTTAATTAATTTGTGTTAAAACTACATGCATCGTTTTTGTTGATGAATCAACATTTGTAGTTCCCATCATGCTTTGCAAGGGACTGCATTAGGAGAGTACATTTACGAATTAAATGTTATGTGTTTTTCAGTAAATGGAAAGATGTTAGTTAGTGCTTAATGTTCAGTTATGTTGGACATTTAGAGGAGTTTCTGAAATGTATCTGAACATTTCTGAAAAATTAATTTAGTTTAAACTGTATTTGATCTAATTGAGTTGGACCAACTCAATTACATTTCATTGCATGAATTAGTTTTTTTTTTTTAATGAGTTGGGGCTACAGATATTGGATGGAAATCTTGCCCTTAATTAAATAGTTTGCCCAATGAGTTATTTTTAAAGAACCTTTTGTATAATGGAAAGGTTTCATGGATGTTAAGGGTTCGAACCATCAATGAATAAAGAATCTTTACGAGTGTAAAAGTATTTGCGCTATTAACTAGTGTGTTTATGATTATGATAATAAATTGGCAATATCAAGCAGCATAACGGACAGTTTTTGTACAGCTGAATAGCTGGAAGCAGAGTCGCGCAGCTCTTATGTTAAAAATAAATTGGATAATCGCTTACATTTATAAATCACAACTTCAGAAGTTAGTTGAAAATAACATAAAAGCAGAATTGTAAAATAGAAATGGGTGAGAAAAAATCCCATAGACTTGGTACAGAAACATTAGCAACATACATAGCTGCTACTTCTCCTTGAATTATTCTTATGTGTAAGTTGCTTTGGATAAAAGTATCTCGTAAATAAATAAATAAATGCAAATGCGTAAGTGTAATGACTTAAGTTATAGAAGACAATAGCAACTCTCTTAAAAAAAAAAGGTTTTGGTTATGGAAGCAACTCGGATCAATGGAAGGAATCTGCAACAGTCTAGATGTCTTTTATAAACCGTGATACATTTTTCCAGGATTCTTTGATGAATAGAACGTTCAAAAGAACAGCATTTATTTGAAATGGAAATATTTGATAACATTATAAATACCTTTACTCTCACCTCTTTTGATAAATTGCATGCTTTCATGAATAAAACCATTTTTTTCACATGCAAGCTTTTGAATGGCAGTGTACATTTCTTTTATTTTTGTCACTTCAGATACAATATGCAAATCAGGTATTCATTTGCATATTGTATTAAATGGACAACAATATAAGATAATCTTATTTGAACACAACAGAGTTTCTCTTTGGTTGAATACTGCCTTTTTCATTGAGCGGCTTTGAGCTCTGATAGGTCATTCTGACTCAATCTGATCCACATAAAGCTTTGATCTGGATGTCCACCTGCATCTGTCCTTTAATGTCAGAGGTAAGGAGAAATAATGATGCCAGCCATGATGTACTTCCTCTGTAAATAGTGAGCGACCAGAGCGTTTTATTTGCACTCAGTTTTGAGCTGGAGTTTAGACTTTATTCTGAGCATCATAACTCGATTCATCCTCACAATGCTTCTCATTTTCAGTAGACCCCACCAGAACTTCAAAGTCAAACTCATGAATGACAATCCTGTCTGGAAGTAAAGCAACTCCATCCCAAATCCCTTCACAAGGAAGTTAAAGATTACGTGCAAATCATTTTGAGCTTGGATCAAAAAATTCACATCTTTCTTCTTTTTTTTTATGGTGGTCGCTTTTAGACAAGAAAAGACAGCATTGTACTGTCGAGTGATGATTCTTCAGAGATGAGTGTCAAAACCACGTCTGCATCACAGTTTGCATACTTCTACTACTCATTATTCACTGGGAAAGTATATACTTTTAAGTCAAGAAAATGTAATAGGATTATTGGCGGTGTGTCCAAATATTGACATGCTGTCTACACTAATAATCACCAATAATAATATACCAATAATCCTAAAATTGTCTTGATTGATCTTCATTGGTATGTAACTTGCATGCATTTAAAAACTGTTTAAAGCTGAAAGAGAACTAATGCAAACCAAACACTTTTGAGGAAGAACCAGTCATTGAATTTGATAGATTTGCAAGTTTTGTGGCATTTTCTGAGTTCAGTTTAAACAACAAAGCAGCAAATAAACGGATATCCAAAAGCAGAACTGTATATTCTGTAATCTGTATAATAATCAGCACTATTATTACTTTACTCAATGCTAAATGGCACATGAAAACATAAACTCTGGTTGGTCACTTCGTATGTCAACCAGAGCATCTCTTGGACGGTTCTTGGCCAGAATATGTTGCAATATGAGATTTAGCTGATAGTCAAATGTCTGGATATAAGATAAGATAATATTAAATTATTTGAATGCCACTACATGTTCAACATGTGTTCTTTCCTCAGCCAGAAGACCTCGAGATATTGTGCTTTCTTTCATGTGCGTGGGCTCATTTGACAGTCTCATATGCTCATAGTCCTCTCTCTCTCTCTCACACACACACACACACACACACACACACACACACACACACACACACACACACACACAAGTGGGATTGAGTAAACTCAGTAAAGTCAGCAGTTCACGTATACTGTAAGAGGAAGGCCTGTATCAGCACTTACAGACACTCCGCAAGCTCAGCAAATGTGAACACTACAGTATAAACCAGATAAAATAAAAGAGCTAAAGGATGTGAGAGAGAACGGTCGAGCGAGCAGAGACAGAGAGGAACAAACACCAAGATATACTCTGACAAATTCAGTAGATTTTTTTTAAAGTGCCACATACAATTTGAAACAGAAACGTGTTGCACTGTAGCCTGGATGCCAGCCGAGCTTAGCCCCGCCCACAACATTTGAGGTCGGGAAGTTCGGTCTGGACTTGATCCGTTGTGAAGTATGGCCGAACCAAAGCTGTTCGCACCAATCAAATTGTCAGGGCGGGCTTTATACGATGATGGACAGATGATCAACAGTAACGTAATCATCCACGTCACCAAAGAGCGCTTGGGTTTAATTCGTTTACAACAAAGAATGGCCGTCGCTGGAGAATTTAGATGTAGATTCAGCCATTGCGTCTCTTATAGAAGATGTAGAGAAGATGACAGAGAACCGCCAGTGCAGAGTCATTTTCTTTCCTGGTTCGGTTGAAATGCCCCATAATCACAGCGCAGTGGAGCAGTATCACTCATATTCTGAATCTGAGTATACGACGACAGGCTAGTTGCACTGAACCCGTAACCCTACTCATCTTCACCTGGAGAATGATGAAACAAACAAGAAATTCAGGAAGGACCTGAGCCATATCACAGTGACTAGCTCTGCATCCAAATATGCCGACCTCCTTTATAGTCTAACAAAAGCAGTATGTCAAATGACTATGTTCAAATACACTGTATTTTTAAAACCGTGCACATCCGATTGATGGTTTACTATCCCTCTACATCACAGGTACGTACTCTGAAGATGCAGGAAAAAGGTTCTTTAGACTGTTAAAATGTTCTTCACACTAAATGCACAGTAAAAAATGACGATCAATAAGTTGTTTACAATGTTTTTACATTGCTTAAGCTCATCAAAATGAGTTAAGCAATTTTCAACTTTTTTTACAAGTTATTCAAGATGCAACTACTTTTTTAAAAGTCAGTTTAATGTCATTTAAGTTGAAATGACTTAAACATCCAAGTTGATTGTACTTAAAAAATTAAAGCAGCAACTTTTTTTTACAGTGTGGTTCTTTTAAGAAGAACTTTGGTTCTTTGGTGAACCAGAAATGGTTATTTTATGGCATTGCTTTTTAGAGTGCATGTAATCACTGGTGTATGGAGGATTTAATTTCAAACAATTTCCACTCACAAATTTCATTATAAATAATTCTTTACAAATAAAAAACGGCAAGTAACACAATCAATGTGAATGTTTAAATAGACAGACTGAAATAGTATTTTCTTGTAAAATGTATACTAGAAAAATATGTTTACAACTTTGAAAAAAAAAACGTTTACAGTGTAAAAATCTTACTGTCTAAATTTGACTTGCACAATTGTATAAATGACGGTTATATAAAGACTTTCATCAGATGACAACGGGAAATATTCTTTAAACACGCACAATATTCTTAGACAATCATTCTCTGCAGCACAAACTGCAGCATGAGCAACCCAAACTACACACTTTTAATGACAATTCAAAATATTTCCCCCACTTTATAACAAAACCCTTTTTGGAGTTGTGCTGAGTCTAATGGAACTCAGCGCTGACACAGTTTTTAAGTCTCTTTTAGGACAGTAAATTATTCAAGGTGCATCCATGCAGTTATCTTATTTATCTTATTTATTATATAAATAAAAGCTGGATATGGCATATTCTGTACATGTCCTTAGGCCTAGAAAATCTATATTTGTAATGACAACGTTATTACGAGAAAATATGTCATTAAAACGACATAACATATTACAACATAATTGAGTGGGAAAAAATAATATGTATGTGTAGTGGTAGCAATCTGCCACCGTAGTTTCATATATACGCAAATATATTTGTTTGTACGCGCAAGTGTTTCACATGTCTGCGCAAGTCTAATGTGTATCGCAAGTGTTTCAATGTGTTTCGTCTCATTCGGCCTCCAATAGTTATCTCTTGAGGAACATCATGTCATATTTCAAATCATCATCTAATAAAATCTACAAGAAATTATATTTTGCGCTGAAAAGACTAAAAGAAAATAAAGCTTATTTTCACACTGACCCCTTATATACATATTGTGTATTGTGTAACAGAAAGTTTAGATTTATTTTAAATGTAATTTTTCTTATCCGATATTACATGAAGATGATCCACATTACAGAAATGTGCATGTTTTCAGGTAAATAATAGAAAATCTGTACATCACAACCGCAAAATATTGATGATTAACAACCGTCTCTGTCAGTTGTGCTTTAAAACACTAACTGCAGTCCATCGGTCATTCAGAGCTCATAAATCCTTGATTTATCACATACAATCATTTATTCTGGACCAGCTACAGTTTTAAAATGTCCAATTTAGCAATATGACCTTTAAAAATGAGCTGTAAAATCAAAATTTAATTGGAAAATGAAAATAGTATCCAATTGTAAGAACACTGCTGATGCACATAAATCACATTTTGACTAATAATTGCATTTTAGCAATTATCTAGAAGGGAGATGAAACTGAAAAGACATTTCATTTGAAGCAAATCAATATAAATTCTAATAATCAACTGAAAACTAATAAGGCATTTTTCTCTCATAATAAAAAAATGCAGTTTTAGCTGCGTTCTCTGTAAATTGCTCAATGTATTGTAACTATAGCAGACATTATGTCATAAGTTTACAGTCATCCAATTCTGCTAATTAATATCAGACTTTTATAGTATTCCCACTTCCAGTTCTTGGCTTTTGTCTCTCGGTTTTGTTGGGAACACAAAAGAAATGTAAAGCTTTAAAGCACATTTAAATTTTACCCTGCTGAGAGTTTGTGCCAGATACAAAATAATCAGAATAAATCTACAAGACGCAGGAAATAATGAGAGCACAGCACACACACCTGAAGAGATAGCAGGTTTATTCTCTGTCAGTTTCACAACGATCTGAGCGTTCATTTTCATCGGAGACGATTGAATGAAACCTCAATGATATATTTCAGATCGGACCAGAAGACCAAGCATCAAGAGCTCATTATTATACATGTTCCTCATTCCTCATTGGTCGTACTGAAGAGAGGTGCATCATGGATCTTCCTGTGTAACCTCACGATTGTTTCTGAAATGATTTTGTAGTTTAGTAGTGGACGTCTGCACTCCTTCAACTCTTCACAAAGCCATTAAGCTGTCAAACAACCACAACAGGGTGTTTATGTTGCAATGGATGGGGTGGTGATGATGCAGTGGATAAGACACATGCCTTTGGTGTGAGAGACCCGGGTTCGAATCCACTGTGAGACACCAATGTGTCCCTGAGCAAGACACTTAACCCCTAGTTGCTCCAGAGGCGTGCGACCTCTGACATATATAGCAATTGTAAGTCGCTTTGGATAAAAGCGTCAGCTAAATGAATAAATGTAAATGTTTATGTGCGGATGAAAATAAAGCCGGAGCCTGAAGCACTCTGGGTCGTCTGGGGACCGTCTGCTATCTGACATCCACACTTTCCGTGTGTGTTTAAAAAGCAAACTTTTTGAAGAACTCCTCGTACTGTTAAAGTTGCTGTTACAGCAGTTTTGAAAGATGTTAAAGCTTACGTTTACACCAGGCAGCCTCTTCTGACGGCACGAGAACCAGCGCTGCAAAAGAGGGTTTTACATTGTCTAAATTGAAAGTCATATGGCTTTGGAACAACATGAAGGTGCACTGAAAAAAATGGTGTAGAAACATTTTTCAGACAACTTGCTAAAAAAGGGATAGTTTATCCCTTTTTTCACCCCTTCCCCGTTAAATAAAAATGAAGTCATTTACTCACCCTGGTGTTGTTCTAATGCCGTATATATCCTTCTTGCTTTTATGGACCACATATATGGCTCGTCCATATAACGGCAGTGAATAATGTCTGGCATCAAGGTTTTAAAAAAGATGCATAAGTATTAGAGAATAATCTTATGTGACACGTGCTGCAAGTGTTCTGGGCTTATATGATATGATAGTGTTTGGTGAAACACAAACCAAAATTTGATGTATTATTTAACTAAAGTTCATGAGACTCATGAGAAATCCGATATGAAACACAACGCCTAGAAATCCCCAAATATCCGTGTTCTTCACTGAATCAGAAATCTCCGGACAGGAACAACGTTTGTCAGATGACAGTCAAAATTACATTTGACAGATGTGAATGCGGTAACTTCTTTTGGTATAAACACAGTGGAAATATGAGGTTAAATTTTGTTTTTCTAAAAACGTCCTTTTTTTTATGCAGTTAAAACAGAGATTCTTGTTTTTGGCCCCTCTGTTTCTCCGGGAAGTAACGAGATCGGTCTTGGATATCTACAACCTTTTGTGTATTTGGGTGTAGAGTTTGACAATTCCCTCCAGATTAATAAACATATTAGCTCTGTGACCGGTTCTAGTTTCTTTCATCTCCGCTTGCTTGCTAAAATTAAGCCGCTTCTATCCGAGAAGTCTCTGGAAGTTGCAATCCATGCTTTTATCACGACTAGGCTGGCTTATTGCAACTCCATCTATATGGTATATATCTAAGTCTCAAATTTCTCGTTTACAAGTGATTCACAATGCAGCTGCACGATTTCTGAAAGTATGTAATTTACGCATGTCACTCCCCTTCTGAAAGATTTACATCGGTTACCAGTTAATTATAGAATTGAGTTTAAAATCCTATTACTTGTCTATAAATCTTTACATAATCAAACTCCGAGCTATCTGTCTAATTTACTTATAATCCCTCACGAAGCCTAAGGTCTGAAGAGCAAAACTTACTACAACCTCCAAGAACTCGCTTAAAGTGTTGATATGCTTCATTGCTGCCTCAATGTACATCTAATAAGTGATTATAATCAAGGTATTAATCAATATTTTTCCATAAATATAAATATCAAATGAGTTGAATGACTTCTCTAAGAGATTTTACATTGTTATAGAAGTTACCAGTGTGATTACTGAAATGTTCTTTTCATGTATTCTTTAATGTCTGTATTTAATATCTGAGAGGTGACTGAGGGTCTGGTCCAGTAACAGTGCTTGCTCATTTAGCCTGGCTAAATTAAATATGGACTTGATTTGTTTGAGAAAGGTCTTTAACAAGTGTTAAAACATATCTGTTCTTCTAGCTCACCATGACAAGTTTAGGTCACAAGGGTCATTGGAACCAACAGTTTAAATGACCATTTCTTAGGGTGCGTTCACACTTGTCTCATTTAGTTGGGTTGAATCGCACTAGAGTTCGTTATCCCGCTTGGTGTGGTTTGTTTGGGCAGGAGTGAATCGCACTCGGTGCGCACCGAAAGCGGACAAAACAAGTGTACCGAGATCTCCTGGAAGAGCTGGTCTCAGTGCGCTTTCACACGGACTCTGGAGCGGTTTGTTTGTGGTGAGAACGTGATCCGGCCTTGAACAGACCCGACTGCAGAAGAACTGCGCATTTCTGGACTAAACCAGCTGCCGTAGTCAGCCGCGCTGTGCATTATGGGAGGAGGACTAATGTTTGTTGACAGTTTGCACTTTTAACATGGCAGCTCGCGGACACACTTGTTGTGTTTGATAGATACAAATTTGGTCTGATGATCATATTATGTCCCAAGTTTCAAAAACTCACAAGAACAGCGAAGTCTTCGCTTTGTTTAGCAAACAGCGAAATCTCCATAGTAAAACGCAGCGTGTTGTCTGCCGGATTTTCCTCCTCTTTGTTTACTTTCGGGAGTTCTGTTGGAATTTTCCCGCACGTTAATTCTGACCAATCGAAGTGCAGTTATGGAAATACGTCCAAGACACATCTGGCCAACGAGTGATGTGGATGTTGTCACGTGACTGCATTTTGGTTCGTTTCATCAACTCATCATCTGATTCGGACCAGAGCAATCAGTGCATAGTTTAAGTAAACTTTATTTCTATAGCACCTTTCCCAGACATGAAGGGTAACAAAGTGCTTCACAAAATTAAAACAACACATAACATTCAAAACCATATGGCTAATTAAACGCTTGTCTAAAAAGATGTGTCTTAAGGTGTTTTCTAAAAGTTTCCACAGTCTAAAGTTCTCAAGGCTAATGGAAGAGAGTTCCTCGGAGCCACACAGAAAGCTCGATCACCTCTTGTTTTAAAACGTGTTCTAGGAACAGTTAAAAGGTCTTGGCCTGAAGACCTCAAAGAGCGACCAAAAGTGTATACATGCAATATATCCTGGATGTAAGAGGGAGTGTGGTGTGAAAAGGAACCAAAACTCCTGAAAAATGCATAAAAGTGTAATTTTTCACCCTCGGTCCGGACCAAATGAACAGTTGTGAAAGCACCCTTAGTTAAAGCATACTTTACTGTTCTATATTAAAGTGTCCTCTCATTGAGAGGAAGAACATGTTATCTTGTTTTGGGAAGAAGAGTCTCCTGTTTATAGTTAGAGCCCGCTCAAATCCAACCTTGAAGAAGCTTGGTCTGTGTGTGTATTAATATTATTGGTAGCCTACAAGTGGTACAAGGAACAAGTGTCATTATTGGAGATTGACTTTATGATTATTACAGCGTTAGTAACAACTTCTTGTCCTTTAATCCTGATCTAGACCATTAAACTCTCGTAGCACCCGATTTTCTTCCGCAAGTGCCATGAAACCTTCAAATGGATTTCCAAAAATTTATAGTAAACACAGACATCTGGAAAGCGTATAAACATGCGGCGGAAACGTGCACAAGGTTGCAGTTTTATCAAAGGCTGTGACAGATGGCTTTGAGCAATGTGTGTGTGTGTGTGTGTGTGTGTGTGTGCGCGCGTGTGCGAGATAAGACGAGACTCGAGCTCTAAATCACCGGTTATCTCCCGCGGACCGCAGCTGCGTGCTAATGGTCATCGCAGCGAGCTGACAGCTAATGCTAAAGCACTCTCCAGGGAGGAGAAACGGCCAGAGAAGCACACATCGACCAACACTTAAAACGCTAATGCAATAACACAATTACAGGGGAATCACAGGGTGGTTAACCAGTGTAGTTTACATGAATTAAACATCTGACTATCCTATAACGGATGGACAGCAAACGCGTCATTGCACATGAATTTAATTAGCCTAGTTAAAGACGCACACTAGCTGTATTTTACAGTTCACAAAAAGAAAATTTATTATAACTTTCTCACCATTAGACAGTGCAGTACGAGTTAGTTTTATATCTGTCAATCAACTCGAACTGAATCAAATCAAACTCCGATTCATCGATTAATCTGCATCGTCACATTATTTAAGATAACGTTATATGTTAGGATGGTTTAGTATAATTTAGGCTACATAAATATTGCTGTTTATTAATATGTAGTGTTGTATTGTTGCATATAACTGGAAAAATACATGAATAGGCTAGGTCTAAATGTTATCAATAAAACGCTCTGTATTTAATGAAAATAGTGCAAAGAAAAAAAAGATTATGCTATTTTTATGTATATTTTACTGCATGGTTTAAAATATGGTTCCTGTATGAAAAACAAACCAATTTAAATCAACATTTTTATATTTTATAGCATATATATTTATAATAAAATATGCATTGAATAGCCTATTCAGAAGATTTAACAAAACAATAATAATGGATGATTAAGCAGCAAATCATCATATTAGAATGATTTCTGAAGGATCATGTGACACTGAAGACTGGAGTAATGATTAAAATAGAAAAAAGTTATTTTAAATCATAAAAAGTTTTCACAGTAAATATCACCTGAGGAGCATCTGAACTCTGATCAGCTCTTATTCTCTTGACTGTCTCTTATAATGTGTGAAACGTCTCAGACTTGTAATAAACGAAAGGAGCGACATGCATAATTAAAGTCTGATGACCAGTTAACAGAATAATTAACCAAACTACGGTCTCTTCAGAAAAAAGGTCACAGGGCAGCACAAACACATTAAGTGGCTTATAATCGAAGTGTCCTGCAGGTAACAGAGCAAAACGTGAGGTTTTATCGCTCATCACTTCCTGTCTGTTTTTAATCACTGCATTATTCCAGGTTCAATAGTTCCAGCTCTGCGGAAAACAACTGTGATGAGTTTATAAAAAGTTAAATACATGCTTGGAACTGAGTCAATGGGATTTTTTGAACACAACATGAGGCTGCTGTGCCAGAATAACTTACCAACTCTGTTTGTGCAAAGTCATAATCCAGAGAAAAACACCATGACCAGTAAACCTATAGGAGGAATTATGGTCCAGGACAATGGGGTAACCTGACAACTGGAAACAAGCCACTGGAGGTGAACAATGTATTATTATGGACAAAAATGAAAGATGCATAGAAGTTACACAATTAAATCACACGCACGCACGCACGCACACACACGCATTAAGCCTGAACTTTGATGAAAGAAAGCATTGATCAATGCGGTGTAAAGCCTGCAGACCCACAGCTCTGAAGCAACACAACAGCCAATCAGAGTTCTCCACTTTAATTGATCAGTGGGTTTATATAAGACAAAGCCCTAGAACAAAACATGTGAAAAACATCTCGCAGACAAAGTCTCATAATAATGAACGTTATTTGTCTTCATTACAAAAAAAAGTTAAACTCCAAGTTCATTTCAGAGTTGAAAGCAGCAAATAAACGGACAAATCATGTCAATAAAAATAAAGTTGAAGAAATGATGAAAGCTGGAAGAATCTGTTCTGACACCATTTATAAAGAACATTTTGGCATTTTAAAATAATCAGTTAGTAATCGCAATAATGGTGGACCATTAAATTTACTAACACAACAACAAACACCTTAAATCTACAGTGACATTTCCATGAAACCCATTTCTCCTTATGACTCAAAAACACCTCATCAATTCCTGGGGATTAATGTCTCATTATCAAAGAAAAGATGCTCAACCTAAATGAATATTAAACCCAAAATGATTCAGTTCATTTCACACTATAACCATTTCAATCCAGGCTGATCTCATTAGTTTTCATATATTTGTATGTAAAGTACATGTGCATTTTTTTTCTTTTTACCTTTGGACTTACATTAATGTTACATTATGGAGTCCATATTATGCTCTTTCACAAAGTCTTGGTTTTGTTTTTAGGCTCTACTAGAATAGGTTTACATGCTTGAGTGTTCAAAAAACATTTTCCCCAAATTCTCCATTGTTGCGGCTCCTCTCTCCTCAGTCTGTCAGTAACACTGTTTACTTCCTGTCTCTATGAAGCCCCTCCTCCTGAAAAGCACACTGTGCTCTGATAGGTCGGCTGGATCAGTGTGTTGTGATTGGTCAAGCGCTTTGAGTGTGTTTGGTAAATGTCCCGCCCCTTACCATAACCGCCAGTTTAACACACTACTAACTAACTCAACCAGGCCCCGCCCCTTTATTCTGCGTATGAATTATTATAATGAGGAATATTGTGACGTGTTTGTTCCCGGAAGAAACTCAAGACTACAATGTTTCAGGAGTTCAGAAACACTGACACTGATATAGAGAAGAACTCCCGCTGGAGGGACTTTGAGCTCAAACTGCAACATTACACACTAAAGAAAGATGAACATGGAAAAAAGCATAATAGGTCCTCTTTAATGCATTGCATAATCAATATTTTGTGAACCAAAACAAATTAATTCTAAACATGTACTTTTCTGAAGCTGTACATGCCAAAACATTTATGTTGTAATGTATGTATCTGTGCAATTAGAAAAAAAAAATGCTAGTCACACTTTACATAACAATACTTATGAATCTCTAATGAGATCACATTTATCTTATTAAATAATGACTACAAAACTAATGCTAACTTTTTTTTAACTGTGTTCATTTGTAAAATTGCCAAATGATTCGGGGATCAGTAACAATGAGTCATTTGACAACAATGGGTAAATTGTTAAGTTACCTTAACAACTATTTAATAATTCCTTTTATATATATATATTAAAGTTCTCCAAAGCCGTTTCCTTTCATTTCAGGCACCGTTCTGGATGCAATATAAATAAAGCACAAATAGTTTGTGTGAACACACACATAAATGCACACATACAGACTTAAGACAGATCGAGAACTTAAGTGCGCAGCGTGATGATGACAAAATGAGAAACACAATTTCAAGAAAATGTCCAGATCATATTTCACCACTAAATCTAATTAAAGAAATAAGAAATTACATTTTCTCTGCAATTTGAATAATATACTGTTTGTGACTAAACGTTTAATTAAAACATTTTTTAATCAGGAGAAATAAAAGGCAAATACTACCATACTGTGAAAAAATGTTAAATAATATTTATTTATTATATGCTAATTATACATAAATGTAACAATTGTAATTATAAATAAATAAATAAATACTAAATAAATAAATATATTTAAAATGAATTACAAATACATTTTAACTCCAATTTGCATTGCTTTAATGTCTCAGAAAGTTTTGAGTTTGTAATTCACTCTCATTTAATAAATAGGATAACAAATACTAACATAATGTGAAAATAATATGTTAAGTGTGAATAAATTAAACAAATACGTTATAAATAATCATACACATTATAAATGACACTAATTTTCATGTAAAATAAAATAATTTGAGGTATTATTTCATATAGGCTGAATTTTCTTAAAGTAAAAAATAAATAAATAAATAAGTTCTTACTTTTTCTGTCGATTTTGTGGATGAAATGTGACCTAAACATATTTCTGACATCCTCTGTAAGATTCACTCCAGTTTGAGGAGAGAAAGTGGCAAAGGCGGCAAGAGAATATATTTTAAAAAAAAGAATAAAAAAAAGTTTGAATTATTTGCTTCTGCTGATATGAGAGCCGTTGCAAAGGCTCTTGATGTCCACATCAGTCTATGAGATCCTTATGCGATTTATACAAACCTCAGTCAGCCTAGAATAAAAGTTACATCCATGACGCGGCGAGTTCGTCCGTCCTCGTGATTATGAATCTGTTGATCTATAAGCTCAGCAGCTTGTCTGCCTCGGGGTAAGTGGGATACTTCACCGTCTCCACCTTCTCCTTCACTTTATAGGACGGGTAGAGGCCGGTGCGTCCCAGTTTGCGGCTGACCCCTTTGGAGTATCCGTCCCAGTGGTTTCCGGCCACTCCGATGACGTCCCCGGGCTCCAGCGGGATGTCCTCGGGCGTGCGGGCCTGGTGTGGGTAGATGGCCATTTGATTGTGTGCGTTCTGTCCACCGAAGTAGTAGATGTCGTCCAGAGAGCGGAAGAAAGCCGAGGCGTCCGGGTGAAGAGTCTGCATGATCTCATAAGCCACACGGCACACCTGACACACACAGAACAACAAACGCGGAAAAATGGTGGGCGGGAAAAAGTGGTGTTTATTAATCTTTATTAATATTAGTTAAAAAATACGGTAACACTTTACAATAAAGTTCATTACTTAACTACATTACCTAAGAATGAACAATACCTCTAAAACATTTATAACTCTTAATTAATATTCATTTCAACATTTACTAATACATTATTTAAATCAAATGTTATATTTGTTAACATTAGTTAATGCACTGTGAACTAACAGGAACTAACAATGAACAGCTGTATTTATAATAATAATATTCACAGGTACAACTGAATGAAATTTACATTCACTAAGATTAATAGACGCTTTACATGTATGTTTCATGTTAACTAATGTAGTTAACTAATGCTAACTAATGGAACCTTTTTGTAAAGGTTAACCAATTCTTAAGTATTTTTCATTATTCGTTCACGTTTATTAGTGTGGGTATTTAAAGGGATGGATTTAAAAATATATATTTTAACATGTTCCTTGAGGTTCACTTATTATGTTAATAAAGTTTTTTTTTTGCACAAAAAAAGATGTATATGAAAAAAAATGCAAGGTTGATTTCCCATGTCATGACCCCTTTAATGTTACCAAATGAAACCTTATTGTAAAGTGTCACCAGTAAAACAAACAACTGGTGGTTTAAGGATTAACAGAGTTTTTGTACGGCATGGTCTATGTACCTGTGAGGAGAACGTGCAAACCAGGAAGTCAGTCTGCGACAGGAAGTGGATGTCCAGGATGACGCCTCTAAGGGAATTCTCTGTGTAACGGTTGTGTAAACTTGCTGACCAAGAGATGGAGTTGTCACTGATGAACTCATAGTCGGCATACCTGAAAAACATATTAGAAATACATTAAACAATAAACAATATTTTAACAACTTGTGTTGCACATCTTTGAAGACAATGTTAACATCTGTCATTTTAAATGTAGGAGAGAATTTTCAAATTTGGATTCATCTTCCAGGCTTAAAATAAAATTTTGAAAGATGAAAATAGCGCAAAACACATAGAATATTGATGACTCATCAAATATATACGTTTTTATTATATAACTATATGTAAAATGTAACAATTGTAATTATACATTTTCATTTATATATGTTTACAAATAAAATAAATAAATTCCAAACAAATACATTATGAATAAACAAATTATAAACGTACATTTTCAAACTGGAAGATGAAAACCGTGCATAATACATTTAGAATACCGATGACTCATCAAATATATACATTTTCATTATATAAATATACATAAAAAGTACACATTTTTATTATACATTTTCATTCATATATGGTTACAAATAAAATAAAATAAATTCCAAACAAATGCATTATAAATAAATAAACTATAACCTATAAATACATTTAAATTTAAAGTAATTTATAAAGTGAAATATAAAGTCAATTATAGCTCTCACAGGAAATGTGTGTATTGGAATAATGTAATGTGAGCTTGTAAAACCATGAAAAATATATATTTCTTACATGCAATGATGAACTGCAGCGTTTATTTGTAGAAACCGCGGTGAGAGCAAAATAAAAAAGACCGGATCAGAAGCTGTTTTTTGTCTCTCTTTCTCTGCACTTTTGTAGCATTTGTCAAAATCCCTTTCAGGACTCAAAACTCACTTGGTTTTTGCTTCCTGTAACAGCGAGGGGTCGTCGGTGGCCAAATACACTCGTTTTTTATCCACGTGTCCCCGTTGAGCCATGTACTGGAACTGCTCCTCCACATGGACCATGTACTCCTCTATGGGGTGAAACGCGGCCTCCGTCCCGACTTTATCTGTCCGTCTGACGTGGACACTGGGAGACAGAGACACGTTTGAGTTTATTCAACTGGATTTAGCTTCTGTTCACAAACAAGTGGTACTATCCCTTCATTTGTCGTCTGAGAGGTTTCTAGTGGCCGTGTCGATTTTGCTGATCTGAGTTTTGAACAACAGTGTGAATGATGTAATCTGATTTGAATATTATAATTGGAAATCCTATTTTTACTTGTAGCTTAAAAAGTAGAGAAATGCACTAGCAACATCACTGCTTTGATTCCCCAAAAAACAAGAACTGATCCCCCAATAAATAATTATGATCATCCTCACTATTTTAGTCTTGTATTCTAGTACATCTAAACATCCTTAAATCAAAATGCATTTACTTGCGAAGCAAAATTACTTAACATATTACTTTTTTATCTAAAACAATGCAATGTATACCTTGAATGCAATGTAAGTCGCTTTGGATAAAAGCATCTGCCAAATGCATGAATGTCAAAACTGTTTGAGCTACTAATGTAGTCTTAACCATGAAAACATGTACATTAATGTCATTTTTAATGATCTATATCACATCATGCAATGCAACCAAAGCAACACGGCAAAAAATGATGATCATCCTCACTATTTTAGTCTTGTTTTCTAGTAAATACATATCCAAACATTCTTAAATCAAAATGCATTTACTTGCGAAGCAAAATGACTTAAGATATTACTATTTTTAAATCTCAAAAATAAATCAAAATCAAGTGAGGTTTTTGCTTAAAACAAGAAAAAAAATCTGCCAGTGAGGTCAGAAAAATTCCCTTTAAATTAAGTTTATTTTTCTGACTTTATTTGCAATTTATTTTTCTTGTTTGAGCTTAAAGTCACATAATTGTGATTTTTTTTTTCATAATTGTGATTTTTTAAATCAAGACGTATAATCTTTAGGTCACTGTGAAACTCAAGTACATGTATCTTGATTTAAAAATATTTTGATATTTGTACCAGAAAACAAGACAAAATACTGAGGAAGAACACATTTTTGCAGTGAACCCTTCTCCTTTGCATGTTAATATATTCCTAGCATATCCAGTTACTTCATATAAGCAAATCAATTCACTTCAAGCCAATGCGAATTCATCTTTTTTTTATATATATATATATAATTTGCCAGGTAAGTCTGAAAGTATCATTTATCAGTAAAAAAATAAGTACAAACACAGCATCAACAAACACATGATTTGAAGACCGACACACTATGCTTTACATATTCTTAATAACAAAAATTACATTCAAATTAAACTGACAGACTGACAGGAGCAGAAATCAACACATTAGTATATGTCTATCTCTCTCTTTTCATCTGATCTCTATGCTCCATTGTAGATTTACTTTATTATAATATTATTTGGGTTGTTATATTTCACAGCGTAGTCATAATGAGAGAATGATGCGTCCTATGGGGCCGCAATCATTCAATTCTCAGTTATTCTCATTAATTTCATCATGATTGAGAGTCATGTTCATTGTCATTATCGTTTGTCATCATCTTTATCTCGCAGTGTTTTATCAGCGTAACACCCACCCAGACGCATCTGCCACGGGCACAGAAATCACACACACACACACACACACACACACACACACACACACACACACACACACACAAATAAAACGATTATCTGATAGGCTGAGAGAAGACGCGAGATATACCGACCCGATAATAGGGTGTTTAAAGCCCAGTTTGACACAGGTCTCTTGGATCTCCTTCTCCAGCCAGGCCTGAGGACGGACCAGGTACTTGACGAACTGAGACACCCACCAGACGGACGGGTCACCGTGCAGACGCTGCAGTCGAGGAGCAAGGTCTTCTGGGATAGCGAGCGGCAGGTACGGGGGTCTGGGGTGAAGACTGTCGACAATGGGCAGCTCCACCACCTGGACGTCCTGGTCATGAGCCTCACCTGTACAGAAACACACTATATCAGCATTTTAAAGCTTAACGGCGGCATGAAACGGAAGTTGCGTTGGTCTTTTCTTCCCTTTGTGATGTACCTGTATATACACATGAATCGGCTCCTCTCAGTCCTCAGTCAGACTCATTGAAAGTCTTTGGGATGTGCTGGAGGAGACTTTACAGAGTGCTGGACTTATAAGGTTGAAAATAATGGAAGATATTTAATTATATATATTATATAATGATATATAATCGAAGAGGTGCTGATAGTGATCAAGGCCTGTGGTCAAAGATATCGCATGTCTGTCTTCTAGTCACGCCTTTAGTACGATGGGGATGTTGTAATTATCTGATTGGTCAGTTTGAACGTCTCACGTTTGGGTTTTGGTCACATGGTTGAGGAAGGGATAAAAGAAGATTGTAACAGTTGCTCTGTCTCTTATTCTCTGGGTCCCTTTCCTGGGGCTTTCTCTCTCCCTCTCTTTCTATCTCTCAGGTAACATCTTACATATATGCTGGGAACAATTAATGGTATTTGTATAAATGGTTTAAAGTTTATCATCTCCTACATCTATTTTGTAACAATTTGAAGTGTAACCATAACCATATATTGTCATTAAACCCTTTCAATTGTAAATGATGTGCTAACTAGTTTTGATTTGGTATTGACTTTGAAGTGTTACCTATTGCAATATAATATGGTCACTCGAAATAAAGATCACCACAGGCACATGTAATAATCACCATGGGAAAATCTCAGAGTTGTGAAAAATATGATACACCAGTGTTTAGTTTATCTATGTATCATCTTTTTACTCTTTTAATTCATTTTAGAACCGTATCATATATCTATTTTAATTTCTTTTATAATTGTTTTAATTTTCCTTGCTTTTATTTTGTGATTATTTTAATTCCTTTCTGTAAAGCACTTTGATGTATGAAATGTGCTATATAAATAAACGTATTCCCCCACATATTAAGCTATTGTAACTGCGCTTATTTCCGTCATTGGTATAAGTTGCAGTGGGTGGTAAAAGACAAGAAGTGCAAGAAATTGCGTGCCTATTATTTGTACTCATGTTTATGTGTATGTTTATGTTACATTTTATTTATTGTTGTATTTTATATGTGATTTTGCGCCTCGTGATTATTCTTTTTCTGTACAGCACTTTGGTCAACTTTGGTCGTTTAAAAGAGCTTAACAAATAAAGTTGGATTGGATTGGAAGAAATGGACAGTTTTCAACCATTTTGCTGGAAAAGTTTCTTTAGGCATTCGGTAGTCCTGTAAGCTGAATAACTGGAGGAAATCCACCCTTACAGACACTTGCATTGTCAACACAAGATCTTGACCAAAAATTGATGCAGCTCTTGATGGAAATAAATGTTGTGATGTTAAGAGGTGCATCAGTAAAGTCTCCTCCAGAACATCACAAAGACGTTCAGTGAATTTAAGCTCTGGACTCAGAGGAGACGATTCATATGTGAAAATGATTCTTCATTCTCTCTCTCAACCATTCTTTCACCATCTGAGTCTGATGAATCTTGACACTTTCCTCCTGGAATATGGCCATATTGTGTCTTCATGGTTGTTTAAGAAATGAAAATCTACACACTCCATCAGGTAGGGTTAGAAGAACTGTTGCCATAACATGCTAGAAACATAATAATCACTGCAATAATGATCCAATCATAGACTCTTAAGTATTTGCCTATTTAAATCCAAACAGCGATTTTTTTTTGGCAAGGCAGTGTATACAATATACCATATTGCTATGGGAGAATATACTGAAAGCTCGCACAGCTCTGAGATTTTAGAGGAAATTCGTAGGCATTCAGTGAGCATAGAGTCCATTCAATAATGCAACACTTTGGCTTTATTCCAAACCTTTACTGTCAGTGAGTGTCAGGCATCCTAACCCACACACAAATACAGACGCTGACAGGTTGTTTTATCCAAAGCGACTTGCATTGCATTGAAGTTGCATTTTCTCCGTTCATGCCGTCTAGGGCCTCTAACTCAGGGCTTTCTTTTTTTACTTAACTCTTTCCCCACCATTGACAGAAATTACCGTCATTCATGAGACAACGCTTTTCCGTGTTTTCACTGTTTTACGGTGGGGGGCGCTATTACACATCTGAAAGATTACTGAATCTCCTGATCAAAACACAGGCAAACAAGCAGAAACAAGCAATAGCATGTAAGCAGATGCACATGAAAAATAACACAATTATCAACATTAAACAGCATTTAAATCAAAACTGCCTAATGTTACTGAATAAATTGTCGACCCTGACGAGTCACAGGACTGTGAAGCTTTGATGGACTCGATCTACTATATCTGTGTTTTGATCACCGTTCTGAATCGGATCTGGTTGTAGTCTTTGACAAAAACAGGATTTTCTCAGTTTTTTGCTCAAATAATAATGCATTAAGCTAGAATAAAACAGTTTTTTTTAAAACAGAGGCTGTTCTTTCTTTTGATGTATTGCATATTCACATATTCATTCAACAAAATATTTTGCGGTTCATGAAACTTGTGAAAATGATCACAAATGCTGGCGTTGGCTGACTTTTTAAAAAAATGCAGGAGGGGAAAGAGTTGATTATTGCACGACTCTGTGGAATACTTGATTCTGATTGGTCAATCGCGCCATATATTATTCCAAGATAACAACCGCTGAAAACAGATAACGCAGGCTCATCCGGGTCAATGAAGTCAGCTATAGGCTTGCTAGGAAAGTTTTTTTTTCGTGGAAGTTGTGCTTTTGGTGAGCTAATACAATCTTTTAAAAACTCAGTCGAATCAATATTTTGTGTACAGTTAATTATGCCATCCAGTATCGTGGACTCGCTCTCTCGTTTCATACAATCGCTCTGCTGCCAATTTGTGACTATTGTTTTGTTCACTGTTGGATTATAAGATACAAATAGGTACGATTTTAAAACGGTTTAATCTGAAATCAAAATCTCTAATCCCCATAATTATTTATGTGGCGAAATTCTGTGTAATAAGTGATATGAATGACTGTGTACCGTATCTCTTAAATGTCCGTTTAGTTTGAACTTGCCGCGCTAGCAACTGCTCTTTCCGCGGAAGCTTTGCGTTTAAAGAGCTAAGAAAATATTTAGACTCAAATCAATATTTTGTGTGTAATTATTTACTTACGTGGCAAATAGCAGTGTAATAAGCGGGATAATGTTCATCCAGCCAGTTGATATCTGAGAATAAACCCCCGACAGGGTGATGTGGACCCTGACTTTACAAAATGATGGTATGTTCCTCAAATAAATGTAACATCTGATCTGAGAACTCTTGGAAAACCGCACACAAATCATATGGACCACTTTTATGCGACCTTTATGAGGTCGTTCATTTTTGAAACTCAACAGTCTGTCCGCATCTACTTTCATTTACAGAAAATAGCAGAAATAAAATACATTTTGAAACGACATCGTCACTTTGCTAGCTGGGTGAAACAATAGATGCTGAGAGAAACGGTTCATTTTTAATTGGATGGAGCCTTTTTTTCTATCAAACCTTTGTTGAATAAATACGGAGCTAATCACAATGCATTCCGGGATTGCAGAAACATGCAACGCTGCCAAAATGGCCAAAACAAAGCATTTATCTGCCTACTGCATTGCCAATGATGCTTTCAAGGTAGAAGCTCAATAGAATTAGAAATAGAGCCGAGGTATTAGTATCAAGTAGCTCAACCTGGCACTGCTCGCTCAACACATCCATCATGATTTCAAGATGCATGCAAATGTTTGATACAGACAACAACCATCTTTTAAAGCACAACCAATTCACAATGCATCTAGTGGAGGTAAAAACAAAGAAAACATCCAATTTGCATGAGAAACCTCATGTTTTTTTTAACAAGAGCGCAGCAGCCACACCTGAAGACAATCGCTCAGTCCTCTCAGCATCTGTGTGCATGCACCTGTGCTCCAACACTGCTGCTAAATCAGGAAAAATAGAGCCCACAACATGCTCCTGCCACGTGATATAGTTCATTAGCCAATAACTGTAGGCTCTTTATTGTAGACAAATGTAGTAACTTGGAGCATGTTGAGCATTGTTTCTGTTTTATCCTCTAGCATAACCTAAGCTTGAGTTTACCGCATTTCAGTGGATTTTCATCAGCTAACCGTAAAGAATAAACGCTCGACCTGTCACAGGTTTTCATAAATGTTTGATGCAGATGTCTCCTGTAGCGTTTAACTGCATTAAAGCGTTGCATGGTTTATGTGGTTGCCGTGCAGATACAAAGTCACCCCTGAGAAATAAAGACTGATTAGATTTAATGGTGCAGTTTGTGTTAGACGGGGCAAAGGAAGGACAAGAGCGCGAGGGGACGGCGAAGGGAGGAAACCAGAGAGACTTTGATCTGAAGAAATATTCCCAAAGTGTTCTGGAGGCGAGTTTCTTCAAAAGTCGCCAAGGTGACCCGTTTCAGTGCTCCTGCGCACACACACACACACACTCACTCGCTCGCTCTCCCTCGTGCTGGAATGACTGGCACTGGTCTCGGGGCAGAAGTCTGGACACGTCAGATTAAGCAGGTCACTTACCCGGAGTCCTTTCACAAACACCCTCCAGAGAAACAGAGAGAGACAAAGAGACACAGGCCAGAAGAAAGAGCCAGAGAGGCAGGAGCTGTGGATGTTTATTCGGTAGATAAATAGTTTTTAAAGGACAGCTCATAAAATGAAAAATCATTTACTCACCCTAGCCTGGAACATGCAGCTCTTTTCTATTCAATGAAAGTGAAGGGATAGACGCTGTCAAGCTCCAAAAATTCATACAAATATTATAAAGAGGACCTATTATACTCTTTCACAAAGTCTTGATTTTGTTTTGGGGCTCTACTAGAATAGGTTTTCATGCTTAAAACATAATTTTTCCCATATTCTCCATTTTTTGCAGCTCCTCTCATCTCAGTCTGTCAGTAACACTGTTTAGTTCCTGTCTCTATGAAGCCCCTCCTCCTGAAAAGCACACTGTGCTCTGATTGGTCGGCCCGATCAGTGTGTTGTGATTGGTCGAGCGCTTCAAGTGTGTTTGGGAAATGTCCCGCCCCAACCATAACCGCCAGTTTAACACACTACTAACTAACTCAACCAGGCCCCGCCCCTTTATTCTGCATATGAATTATTATAATGAGGAATATTGTGACGTGTTTGTTCCCGGAAGAAACTCAAGACTACAATGTTTCAGGAGTTCAGAAACACTGACACTGATATAGAGAAGAACTCCCGCTGGAGGGACTTTGAGCTCAAACTGCAACATTACACACTAAAGAAAGTCAATATGCCTGAGTCAGAATATTTGTTTTCTATAGTCTTCTCAAGCCACAAGATGGCTTTGTGTGCCAAACAGACCCAAAAGTCATTATTCCCAGCACAAATTTTATTTGCGGTTGGACACAAATGAACCCTATAAAGCCTACTGTTATCATATATGATATGCACATTTCTAAGGCCTCAAAATGATCAACATGATCAAAACTTTGCAGAAAAACCGACGTGCTTGACGTGTCTTTTTGCTGTGTAAAATCTTCACTATTTTTTATCAAATAAACGTTAGAATAATTATATCGTTAGTAATACTTCAAAACGCACATTTACTGGACTGAAGCACCTTTGGTTTATAAAAAATCATGTTAAAATATGATCAAATATGATCCATCAGGCTTTTGAGGAACATTTATTTGTTCATCTCTCAATCATAATTATATTGCATTGCATAAAAACACTACACAAAAAACTACAGAGCTACTGAGCATTTTTGCAATTTATTAGCAGATCTTATTAGCAGTGACAACTGATATTTATATACATTTTATGTAAGTAGTCTGCTAAACTGTTATAAAGATCTCATTGATTTATATTACAAGCATAAGAAGCATCTTACTTTTTGGACTAAATTGGATCTAAATTGCATATTTTTGCATTTCAAAAAAATGTATGTTTGGCTTTACAAGGGTAGAAATATGGTATGTTCTTCACATAAACTTAACAAATGTGACCCTGGACCACAAAACCAGTCACAAGGGTACATTTTTTGAAATTGCAATTTATACATCATCTGAAAGCTGAATAAACAAGTTTCCCATTGATGTATGGTTTGTTAGGATAGGACAATATTTGGCCGAGCTACACCTATTTGAACATCTGGAATCTGAGGGTGCAAAAAAATCAAAACATTGAGAAAATCGCCTTTAAAGTTCTACATTAATGTCCGCGATTGTGCTGCTTTCACTCATGAAAACATATATATATTAATATATTTACATAAATTTACAAAATATCTTCATGGAACATGATCTTTAATTAATATCCGAATGATTTTTGGCATAAAAGAAAAATCGATAATTTTGACCCATGCAATGTGTTGTTGGCTATCGCCACAAATATACCCGTGCGACATGTGACTGGTTTTGTGATCCAGGGTCACAAATGATCTAAGAAATGAGCTAATGTGGACAGCTTTTCTGCGCCTCATTTTTGGAGCTCGACAGATTCTGTTTTACTGAACATTCTGTTAAACATTTAAGTTTAAAAGGCATGAGGGTGAGTAAATGATGACGCCATGTTCATTTTTGTGTGAACTTTCTTGTTTCACATGCTATCCTGTCACACCATTATTAGAGGAATGAAATCGTTCTGATTAGCCCACAAGAACTTGAACTGAGTTTAGAAACACACAAACCGCAAATTAACCGAAGCTGAAAGCGTTAGATGGAAACAGCGGCTTTGTTTTAATAGTTTGTCAAAAAACAAGTTACAGCGGGTCTGCTAATTATGACCGTTAGCTGAACACGGCTTTGACGTTCCCAACCACAAACCAACTGACAACTAGCTCATTAAAACTCTCCCTAACAATTACACAACAACAACAGCGGCCCGCCGGCTGTTTCACGGCCTTTCCATGAGCAAGTGCACATGTGATCCGAGTGTGCTTGAAATTTTAATTAGGTAAAGCATGAAATATTTAAGAAAAAAAACCTCCCAAGCCATTCCCATGCTCGTGTAAAAGCACTCACAGCTCTTTTTCTGCGGTTTCCACGCGGCTGGAATGGGGTTTGACAAGAATCCTCAGATAATCTATTCCCTCAACAGATCCTCGCTGTAATAATTAGGACACAAAGAAGAGAGGATATTTTCACATGTCCTCATTACACTTAAATATCGGTCTTGTACTAGAGCTTCACACTTTATTTAGCATTAGGAGCATTAGAGAAGCATTAGGAGCATTAGGAGCATCACACGACACACGTTTTACAGTAGAAAATGTTGCTGCACAAATTATTGTTAAATATGACCTGATGGGCTCAGCACTTTTATATATAGCACATTTCACAGTGCTTAATTGGCATAATAAAGAATACAATTACAATCTGATATCTGATATAAGCAATGAGAAATGTTCATTTAAAAGTGTATTAAACTGAATTATAAGGAAAGAGAAAACAATTAAATCAACGCAGCACAGTGTTTAATTGGAGAACGCAGAAAGAGATGTGTTTTAATTATAGACACCTGCAAATGTTTGTGGTCGGTAGGATTGTTAAATGTTTCTAAATGAAGTCTCTTCTGCTCACCAATGCTACATTTACTTGATCAAGAATACAGTAAAATTGTGGAATATTATTACGATTTTCTATGTGAATGTATTGTAAAACTGTAATTTATTTCTGTGATCAAAGCTGAATTTTCAGCATCATTACTCCAGTAATAATTAATCCTTTTATCATTATGTCTTTACTGTCACTTTTAATCGATGTAATGCATCCTTGTCTTGATGAATAAAAAATAATGAAAAAAAATGACAACAACATACTGACCCCACAGTTTTGAATGGTAGTCTATGAGATAAGATGTCACTGCAAACAAAATGACCAAGTGTAACATTATTCTCATGATGTCTGAAAATAAATCATGAAGGAAAATGGACAGTTCATCCAGTCAAACTGACGGAGAAGCTTTATTTGTAGGGCAACTTTATGGAAGGAAGTAACTAGGTAACGCTGCTATCTCCGCCATTCATGGATGATGCCGGACTTTTGTGCTGCGTATGGATGTTCACACGAACGAAATCTAAAAACCAGACAGCATGGGATTACATTCCACAAGAAAGTGAAATTTTATAATTTTTTTTCAATTTCTCTGGACTCAATGATAAATACATGTCTGACCGTTGGAACGAACCAAAAAAAGAGTAGAAAATCGCATTCATGACGATTGATGGTGATTTTATTTCCGGTAGAGCTTTTCCTACATTGACGCTGATGCATTAAAGAGGAGGGGCTCCCCTGTTCCATGATGGCGGCTCTATTGACGCATTCGTTCCAATCAAGGGGGTAATCCATCAGCCGAAAGCTGAAGCCTCGCGGGAGCCGCCACTGTAGCAGAACTCCTGCTGTTAGCATCCCATTGACTCCCATTCATTTTGGCGTCACTTTGACAGCGAATAACTTTACATCTGAGGCGTCCATTGACTTCATTTGTCCATTATTTATTTCTAAAGAAACACGACAATGTATAAAGGCTCCATTACTTTGTATCTTACGTTATGGCCCCGTAGAAGCCGTTTTTGTAAATAATAGGCTAACGATTGCGTCATAACCACGCGACTTTCTGTCGCACAATAGAGACATTACCGTAGAGACAGGAGGAGAATCTTTTACTGTCTATGAGGCAATCGGGGGGAAATGAGGCATAAAGTCAAGGAGAAGCCCATAGATAGAGAGTCCATAAAAGCAACGGGACAAAACATTTCAACAATATTTTGATTCATTTTTCAAGATTGTGATTCAGATTTGTCTTTCTTGCCACAGCTACTAGAAGATTTACAACTGTCAGACTGTCGTCACGCTCAGTTTCAGCCATCAGACAGGAAGTGCAGTAATCGGGCTTCAGTCTTCTCTGTGAAATCAATGGGGTCGCTGTGTCCATTTCTTTTACTGTCTATGGTTCCAATGAACTGCCGTAGCCAAGGCGGCATCTAGTGTCTATATCTATGCTTGTTCCAGAAGCCGTTTCACTCGGATACACGTCACAATTGACCCTTCGCAGGGAGTTTGATTGACAGGCGATCTGACCAATCATAATCCGCCATTTTTGTCCGACAAAGCAGTCAGGAGAGTTAGTTAGAGGATTTGAACTTGTAAAACGGTGTGTACTGACGTCTTTCCGCAGTTAAAACAACATTCCTTCTTATGTTCATTCATGTTTACTTGATGCTATTAGGAAGAGATGATCGGTTCACGAGCAGCTTTAACTGAGGCTTTACAGCGATCTGTCACGACACATTAAACAGCCACAAAACTGTATGTATTGTTTCAATTTCATAAAAAAATGACCGAATTTGAAAGTTGAGTCTTTGTTTCATATCAAATGTAAGCTGGTCTGTCCTGTCTGTTATCAGTGTCCTCTGCTCCGCGATGTATTTTTCACTGCGCGAGAACATGGTGTGTGTGAGAGCAGCGTGGCTTGTCGGACATAGCAACAGTAACTAAAGGGGGCGGGTCTTTGCGAACGGCCAATCGAGAAAAAAAGACTTGGTTTCATCACTTTAATACAGAGATCTGCTGATTTGCCCTCACCTGACCAGTGTCCCGTCGTGGCTCCGGATCGATCCGTACAGGTGTCGCTGACGGGGAAGAAGACCGCCTCCCATCCTTTGGGAGCGTAGCGCCAGTTGTGTGACTCGAGGATCAGAACTCTCTGCGTGCCGTAAGCGATCATGAAGCAGTAAACCACGTGATGGAGCTGGCAGCCGTACCCACAGCCCTTATTGATGTTACAGACCAGCTTACGAGCTTTACTGCAATCCTGCGGGTTCTGATCCGGACAGAGAACACAGATGACAGATGCAATGACTGCATTTTAGATTAAATGACTTTTTGGCAATATACAAACTTAAAAAGTTCCAAAAGTATTATTACTTTTTAATAGCAAGGTCACATTAATTACATATACTACATACATAAATTACAGATTAGATACATTCATATTTGAAACTAAATCTTTTGAACTTTCTTTTCATTAAAGAATCCTGGAAAAAGTGTATCATTGTTTCCAGAAAAATATGAAGCAGCACAACAGTTTTCAATATTGATCATAATCAGAAATGTTTCTTGAGCAGCAAATCATCATATTTTCAAGATTTCTGGAGGATCATGTGACACTGAAGACTGGAGTAATGATGCTGAAAATTCAGCTTTGATCACAGAAATAAATTAGAGTTTAAAATAAAGTCAAATAGAAAACAGTTCATTTAAATTGTAATAATATTTCACAATATTACTGTATTTTTTATTAAATAAATCCAGCATTGGTGAATAGAAAAGACTTCTTTCAAAAACAAGAGAGAAAAAAAAATCTTACAGACCCCAAACTTTTGAAAAGTATAGTGTAAATAATAAATAAGTAAAATAAATAAACAGCATCCACGAATAAATAAAAGATGCTGAAACTTCTTGCCCTGCTTGAAGAAGATTCCATATTAATTGTAATTTTACAGCACTAACAAAAACTGAAGTTAAAGTATTGGGCAGGAATTATGGTTATCCTGATTCACATTTGTAAAAGATGAACAGATTCTGTGTGTCCAGCAGGGGAATTTCTGAGCTCGCATTATTCCCCCTCAGAAATGCTTTAGCAGTTTTATTGTGCCATTAGAGGAAATGAGTTACGATAATCAAATTGTCTGCGGCCCTTTCGCATTGGTGGATTATTATTTGTTTTTTTTATTAATTTTTTTGAGTGAAGGCTATATAGATTTCACTCCTAATTCAAACTCAATACAGTTGGCACAGAGTTGGCTGTGGCAGCAGATGAAGCACTCTCATTTTAAAGTGCTGCCTTCGCAGAAAACACTTACAGACATCCTGTGCGGTTCTGTGATACAGAGATATGGAAATCAGTGATCAGATAGTGTTTGTATAAAGCATGGCACTGAACGATAACCAGATCATTCCTGCTGAGACACAGACACCATGCTGGGTTGTGCTGGTCTTGTGGCTTACCATGTAAACCAACATAAAAAAACGGCTAATAAAGCAGCTCTATTATTATCATGTTAAATAAAGTGGGATCTTTAATGATTCCTGATTTGACAAACTAGTGCTTCTTTGCAGAAAACAAATAATGCATGATCGAGGCATCATAGTCGAGATTCAAAAGACTTTAATATAAATCGATAAAAGACTTCACTTGATCTTACACTTTGGTTTTCGTTAGAGGCAGTTTGTAAAGAAAATCATAATCTCGAACGGCATCTATATTTGCGATCAGACTGACGTGAAGTCACAGATTTCAGTGTAAGGATCAGGCCCGGAGAGGGATGGCGACACACAGGGAATCATATCAGAAAAAAGATATTTAATTAGTGTTAAATATCGCCGAGACAAACATTATTGTTGCTCATACACAGGATTAGTGATTTGGACAAACTTTAAGTATTCAACTCAATTTTTTTGTGCTCGAGGCAGGAATGATTCCTAAAATCAGACACTGAAAATCTTCGCTGAACAAGTATTTAAAGTACTTTTTTTTTGTCAGCCAAACCCCTTTGACCTTCTTTAATTACCCCCTGAGCTTTTAAATTAATATTTCATTTTTTTTAATTATGTTTCAAACACATTGGCATGTTTACAGTGGTTCATGTTCAAATGACACCAAGTAAACAAATGCAATGTTTTATATATTTTTGTTTTATTTTGATTGTTTTTATTTTCAAAACAATTTTTTTAATTTTACTTATTGATGATTTAATTATTACACTAAGAAAAGTAAGTAAAAATGAGTAAAAATGAGGGAGAATGTACTGGGTTATTATGAAGGAATTTTCTTTATTGATTTTTTTTTTTTACAGGTGCTTTGAATGACGCATTGCATTGTGTTATGTTTTAGGGTTAATGAAAATGTCCGTAAAGTTAACAGATAATGCCTTGGAAAATTTTTCTTAAATGTAGGTTTCAAATCAACCCTGATAAGAAGTATTATCAAACGGGAGCAGTAAGCCTAAAGCAGCATACACACACATATTGTGAAAAATTATTAGATCTAACTTTTTTTGTCTGTATTGAATGAAATAATGTACTTAGATTTGTCCTCAACTCTGACTACAACTGTTAGCGCTCGACTCGACAAAATATGGACTCACACACAAACAAACTGTTGCACACCTAAACACAAAATAATTTTTTTTTTTTTAAAAGCGAACAGCACACACCTCTCCTCAACAAACCGCATGATTCATCACATCTGGAGCACAAAGATCTGGAGCACCAAAATATTATGCAGCAAAAAACTTTTTTTACAACCGATATTATTAATAATTGAGTGAAAATGAAAACCAATGAAAATGTAAATAACTGAGAAGCAAATCAGCATGATTTCTGAAAGATCATGTCTGCAATGCAAAAAAATTATGTTCTTCATCAGTATTTTTGTCTTGTTTTCCAGCACAAATATCGAAACATTCTTAAATCAAGATTTATTTACTTGATATGCAAAATGAATTAAGATATTAAGACTTGTTCTCTGAAAAATGTATCAAAATGAAGTTTTTGCTTAAAACCATAAAAAATATCTGCCATTGGGATTAAAAAAAATCTTGTTTTCCCTTTGAATCAAGATGATTTTTTTTTACTTTATTGGCAGATGTTTTCTCTTCTTTTAAGCTGAAACTCACTTAATTTTGATACACCCCGCCCTTCCCCAGAAAATCTTAAATAATTTTGCTTGAAGAATATTTAGATAATTAGATTGAAAAACAAGTCATTTTTTACATCATTTTTTGCAGTGTTGAGTAATGGCTGCTGATTTAATTCAGCTTTGATTTAACATTTTAAAATATATTAAATTAAAAAACATTTCCTTTAAATTGTAATAATATTTCACAACATTACTGTAATTTAGGAAAAGTCAGAGTGGGGAAAGGGCTAGACATGAACACCCGCCTCTCCTCACTCACTCCTTTAATTTGCTCTGGATGAATAGTTGCTGTTACAGGGCTTGAATTTCGGCGTGGGATTGCGCATCATTTTAATCATTCTTGCAGATTTTGTGCTCAATTCCAAAGTGCGTGAACATAAAACTGCCTCTCAATACTAAATTAAGTTATTTTTCGCTGCTTATTGCACTTAAACAGTAAAATACTCACAAAACAATGTAAAAATGCTGGTGAGTATTCACGTAAACAGTCAGTAATGTTTAAAGTGAACGTTAACAGATGAGAAAGAAAACATATGTCACTGTATAATGCGTCAGGGCTTAAAGCGACATCAGCCTATACCTGCTGCCAAATTATGAGATCATATTAAAAATATCTATATGTCAGCTTTTCCCCATGGTATCAATGCCAGTGAAAATGCTGAGTGGCTGGTAACTTTTTCACGCATTTTAGACGTGAATCATGGCAG
The DNA here is from genome assembly GCA_030578275.1 of Meda fulgida. Taxonomy (NCBI): domain Eukaryota; kingdom Metazoa; phylum Chordata; class Actinopteri; order Cypriniformes; family Leuciscidae; genus Meda; species Meda fulgida. The sequence continues at coordinate 3,371,778 of CM060635.1, forward strand.
AGATGACGAAGAAAGCGCGGTCGGAAGAGTCAAGGAAAAGCTCTGCGTGAGTGGTTTTCACGACAGTAACGTTAAATACAAGTTCTCCTCAGTGACTCTAGGGGTCGCTGTTTGACAAAAACGGAAACTGCACAGTGTGCCTTTAATGTCAAGCCCTGAGCGAGAGGAAGCGTGTACTGTACCTGCAGGTATGAGATCCTGTTCTGCACCAGACTGGAAAGATCTCTGGCCTCCTTCTCTCTCCAATCCCCTGCTCCGTCTGCCTGAGCGAGGTGGTGCAGGTCTGTCATGATCGTTCTGACAGCACACACACACAGGAGAGAGTGGGAAACCTCGATCATCTCACAGAGCATTCATTACCAGTGCTGCTCATGTGGATCTGGATTACGCAATCAGACTCCAAAAATGACTTGAGAATTTTAAAAGTTACTTTTTTATTGATTACATGATTAAATATCACTGGCGAAATGGTGGTGAATTATTTCTAATTCAGTTTCATTGTGTTTATTTGTATACATATGTCAGTGACATTGAAATGCTTAGTCTGAAGCTCAGGTATTGCAATAATAATACAATATTTAGAGGAAGAGGGGGGGGGGGGGGGCGGGTAGATATTTAAAGTAAAGTATATATACTATATATGCAAAACAAATATATGTTTGTAATTTATTGATTCTCCCAAATCTAATCATGTACTATTATGTCTTTGGAAGGCTTTTGTCTTTCAAACACATTAAAATGCACAAATTCATGCCATTTTGTGTTTATGCAATTCCCAAAGGTTTTTGTCAGTCCAACCTATTTGACGTTATCTAGAGAATGGATTTTCTTTCTCTCTTTATTTTTATGGTACACGATTATTCAAACCAAATGCGATCTTTTAATCTCAAAGTAATCAAAAGTAGGCCGGTCATATTACTTGATGTGAAGTTCTTCCTCAGGATTTCTGTCTTGCTTTCCAGTACAAATATTCTTAAATCAAGATTTCTTGAGAAGCAAAATTACTAAAATATTAAGTATTAAGTCAAGGTCAAAATTATGCAAGTTTAAGCTTAAAACAAGAAATATAGAAGTATCACTATAATGCATTATAAACGTATTTTTAATGCATTGATTGTGCCTTGTAATGCACCTTATAATGCATTGTATGACACAGTTATAATACTTATCTATTTAATGTGACACCTTCAGAAAGTATAATGCATGACACAACCAATTTCAGATGTAACAAGGAAGCTGTAAATATCTTTAATTACAATTGTTTATAAAAATGATATAATACATCATAACGTACATCATGAATATGCATTATACAGGAAGGCTTTAAGTAAAGGGTTACCAAAATATCGAAAGTATGGTATACTATATTCGTGTATATCGAATATACACGAATATAATATAGAAAAATCAACTTAAGTCACAGGGAAACCATTTTTCTGACCCCACTGGCAGTGCTTTCTTGTTTTCAGCAAAAGCTCACTTCATTTTGATACATTTTTCAAGTCATTTCGCATTGTATCTTGATTTAAGAATATTTAGATAACAAGACAGAAATACAGAGGAACGAAATATTTTTCTTGCATCGTACAGGAATGTAATTTGTCTTCAGTAACGGACTATAATTTGTAAGCAATCTAGCCAGCACTGTTGATTACTAGTACACATATTGACCAAATCAGATCTCAAATCTCCTTACACCGTCCTTCACGGTTGCATCAGGGTTTAAGGCATCATTTTGAAAAGAACTATGAAATCAAAATAATCCAGTCCAACCAGAGATCTGATTATGGCTCTAACAGGGCTGCCTGTTTACAGTTACACAATCAATTCACTGACCCGTCCTTTTGTTTAACCTTCGTCTTGATATGTTTTGCAGTATTTTAATGTGAACAGAGGAAAAGCACAGCCTGAACATTCAGCACAACATCTCCTTTTTTGTTCGACAGAAGAAATAAAGTAATGAGTATATGATGATCATTTAAATTTTTGGATAATCCATTCCTTTAAATCAAATAATTCCTCAAAAAGTGGGAGTTTAGATACTAGTAACGCATGAATTGTGATCAACCAGTCATTTGCTAATTCAAACAGATGGGCATATGCTGAGTTTATGAGGAGTTTAATTACGACTTCATCAATGAGAGACTCCTCAGGGAGCCGTTCGCTCCGACACAGCAGCATTAAATGTGCATGGAGCACTTCTCTGTCGAAACAGAAACAGGTGTGAATGTGCTGATTGACCGTCTCGGAGACGCTGAGATACTGAGATATTGACAGCGTCTCTCTCTGTAATTAGTCTAGCGGGTGATAACTCAAAATTAAGTGCTGCTATATTTCTGTTGCACCACTATTAGTGTCTGGAGCCGTTTCATAACGGTGAAACTAGAGACGCACATCAATTCTTCATCATCCATCTCATCAAAAAACAATTCTGAATGCTATGAAACCCGTCATGCTCATCTCATATTTCACCCCAAAATTGGAAGAGAACAAGAAATAAATGAAAAATAATGTTTTGCTGAAAATCAATTTTAGGTTTAAGTTTTTATTTTACATTTTTTTTTTGCATTTGGACAATTAATCATATACATAGTATAGCTTTTGCTGCTTAATTTTTTTGTGTGCGGAAACTGTGATAAAAGTGATAAAAGTCTGGGTCAAGTCATCTTCATTTATATAGCACTTTTAACAATGTAGATTGTTTCAAAGCAGATTTACAGAGATAAACGTATAATTTAAGGTAACAGAGATTGTTTTGTCTTTATAGCGGTTCTTGAATAATGTTATTTTCCAGCTAAAGTTAGTTTTGACTGATTCACCTCCGTTGAAATGATCATTTGTTATTAAATTAGTGGTCGATAAGACGTCTATTTAATTCTATTTCATATAAATGCTGTTCTTTTGAACTTTATATTCTATCAAATAAAGCAGCGCCTTAAGTAGCAAAGACTATTTTCAACATTCATAATATATTAACAATCATAATTAATAAGTGAGCACTATGATAAGCAGCAATTAAGCATATTTCTGAAGGATCATGTGACACTGAAGACTGGAGTAAAGATGCTGAAAACACTGAAAAACATTATGGAGTGAATTACATTTTAACATATATTCAAATAGAAAACACTTACAAAGTGTTTATTGTAATAATATTTTACAATATTACTGTTTTTACTGTATTACTCTTTTTCCGATTGGTGAGCAGAAGATACTTCTTTCAAAAACATTTATAAATCTTACTCCACACTTTTGATTGGTCAAATGTTTTGTAATATTTTTTTATCTTCATAATGCTGATTCTTATTAGTGCAAGCCGGTCATGTTTGAGTCTATTTTTAATTAAAGACAATACAGCAAACGCGTTGTCAATAAATACTTAACACATTTTTTTTTTTTTTTTCGCATTACATTAAAAAGAATTCAGAGACTAAATGTGCTATTGTCACAATGCAAAAAATCTAAATAAAAAACAGGTCTAATATTCTTAATGCAAAATGTAATGTAGTTTTGACTACGGTGCAAAACATGGTTTGAGAGATTCAACCTCTAAGAGTCACAAAATAGAAATGTGAAAAGCATGCCATTTTTATTCCTCCTAAAGAATTAAAGTAACGAAGCCCCTTTTTGGGTGGAGGCAAAAACATGCTGTTTTCATGTGTGTATCTTTAAATGCAAATGAGCTGTTGGTCCCCGCCCCCTTTTCAGAAGAGGGCGGAGCCTTTACAGCTCTCAGATACTCCGACAACAACAAACAAAATCAAAAAATATCAGTTTTGTTTGTTTTTGATTATCATCTGTATCGTCGTCACACTCAAGTGACATTGCAGTTCTTCGTCATCATTAAAGTGTATTATTTGCATGCATTTTATAGCCATATCAGTTTAAACTTTTGATATGTGGTTTTCTGAGCGCACCTATTCAGAGCATTCCTGAATGGGAGACCCTGTATTAGATTTATGGGGAAAATAACAAAAGGATTTTTGAAGTGGATGGATATTTACCATAATAGGGTGGTTGTGTACACACCGCAGACACATAATTATGTTAAAAAACAATCTTAAAAGTGATTATTGCACAATAGGTCCCCTTTAAAGACAAAGTTGAAATGAATGAAACATCCAGGCAGAGTCGCCTGAGCAATGAAAGAGCCGCTGATAAAAGCGCTATGCCTGACCTCTGTTGGTGACCCAGGTCCTGCAGGAGTGTGTCCGTGTGTTTCTGTCTGTCTGTCGGGTTGATGTGACTCAGCTTCTGGATCTCGCTTCGAATAAAATACCACAGTTCTTTCACTCCATTCTCCACCTTCCTCCGCAACTCTTCCTGTTCTCGACCCGGACCAACTGAGAAAGAGAAGAGAGATTCAAAAGTGCTCTAATTAAGGAATAAGGTCTGAGAGGATGTGATATAATGTGAAGATAATCACAGCTTAAGGGCTGCAGTAAAAAAAAAGTACTGCAGTTGACTTAGCAACTATTACTGCTGACATTAGTGTTTTATATAAAAGATGGCAGGCAGATTTGTAATAGTGTGTGAGTTTTGAAGAAAGTGCCACAAAAGGTTAGAATTGCTGTCGATCTCCCCGACAGATTTAGACTGTCCTCTTTTTGATTCTGTTCTCATTCGTCTCTCGCTCTGCTGGTTCTCCATCTTTGGCTCTTATGTAATAGGTTCAGTTCAGTGCTTTTGGAGGAATCCCTCTGGGTATAATGCCAGCGGGACAGGTGACCCTGAATGAAAGATCTGTCCCGATCCCCAGTGAGCTGCCCTGCTGTATACTGACTACATAGGCAGCATCCTAATGGAAAAGAAACCTCGGAAGAACATGAGACTCTTTCACACAGCGCGTTGATCCCGGGAAATTGTCGTAAAATTGCTAGAGTGCCTTCTATGTGAACGCAAAAACGTCCTGGGATTGATAGCGGGATCGATGCCGCGATGGGGACCTAGTAACATTGCCGGGATCAGGCCCTGTGTGAACAAAAGCCAGGACCAATGCCGTAAGGGGTGTGTCGTAGTGCGACTGTTGCTCTTAGAAGAAAAATTGTTCGTCATCAACAAAGAAAGAACAAAAAAAAAATGTCTGCAAACTTTAATGAAGCAGAGACCAGGAAGCTCCTTACTATCCGTGCTGAAAGTGAGATCGTGGAATATCAGATTTGTGGAACAGTACGCGATGCGTTAGTGTACATATTTTCAATGCGTACGTTACACGTCACACCCTGACGTCACGGGATCTTTACGGGATGTGTGTGAACGCACTCACATATTCCGGAAACTCACTGGCAGTGTGAATGAACCAAAATCAAACGATCCCGAGACAAATCCGTGTATTTTCCGGAATCTCTGTGTGAATGGCGCTTATTAAGCATAAACAAATAAATAGCAATCTCAAATATTAGGTTAAATAATTTTTATTTGTTAATCAGTATTTATTTATAGCATTTACACTTTAGTGATTTATATAGTTCTGTGAAACAAATGTAAGAAGGAAAATGTGTGTGTGTGTGTGTGTGTGTAATATATATATTAGGGGTGACCCTGAATAGTGGAAGATTCATGCTTGGATAGGAGGAGCCTGATTCGACCACCAATCTCACGGTCGAATCTTCGCACAGGCGTTATGAAACGAGGATCATACCACTTTGGCTATATGGGGGTGCTCAATGTCTGATTTCACACAGAACTACCGGTTTTCTGTCGATACGTTAACATACAGCCTTTTATGATAATGCTTCACATAAAGAAGATTTTAATAAATATATTTAACGTGCGTGAATAAATCCAAGCACCCCGTGACAGATTTTCACTTTCGACAGAGGATTGTCTTGTCGGCAGGGATTTACAGCTTTACAAATGTCTGGGATAAGACAGTCTAAAGTGTGGATGCACACCATCAGCCGTTGCACGTTTTTCACGTTGAGCGTTTTAGAAAGTATTCTATCCGCGCACAAATTTGAAAAGACGGACACAGAGAGTGAAGGACTGGATTTCCTCTCGATCGGGTAGGGTTAGTGTACAAGAGATTGCAAAACATTTCAGCCGGTTCTAATCTGATTTTTGGATGCTGTGAACATGTTTAGCTAAAAAGACTGGCACTCCAGTTTAGAGTTGTTTCTGCAGTTAAAAAAGACAAAGTTGACAATTCTGGCTATAGGTCTACTTTCATTATTTTCATAATTTATTTTTATTTAATTTTATTTATAGATCACTTAGTTATCTAATTTGACTATTTGTGGCTTGTGTTTTGAATTATGTTCACCTGCACTTTCGGCATTTTGCACACATTTGTTCTGCATCTTGTGACTTGATTCTGACTTATTTCGTTTTGTATTTTTATCTATTAGAAAGGTATATTCTGTGCGAATTTAATTCTGTAAATTAATTGTTGATTGATTTTTGGTGCATCATTGTTGCACTGTACTTAGAGCCTGCTCACACAGGCAATTTAGCCCATTTCATTTGATTTGCATGTGAAATGCAAATCCTGTCTGCAGTGTGGCCTTTCTGCAGTTATTAGTGTTATTTCTTAGATTGATCCAAAATGTTTTTATACATTTTCTTTTATATCTTTGTGTGATATTCTGTACATCGCTGCTTTAAAATGTTAAAGCCCCGCCCCCTCAAGACGTTCTGCTGAAGTTCAAACTGAGCATCAGAATGAGGAAGAAAGTGATTTAAGTGACGTTGAAAGCATGTTTGTTGCTGGTCTGAGTGTTTCAGAAACTGCTGATCTTCTGGGATTTTCACACACAATGATCTCTAGGGTTTACAGAGAATGGAAGAAACACACCGGTGTCACTCCTGTCAGCTCACAACAGAAAACTGAGGCTATCATTCACACAGACTCACTAAAACTGGACTATAGAAGATTGGAGAAACGTTGGTCTGATGAGTCTGGATTTCTGTGTGACATTCAGATGTTCGGGTCAGAGTTTGGTGAAAACAACATGAAAGCATGGATGATCCTGTCTTGTATCAGCGGTTCTGGTGCTGATGTTGTAATGGGTGTTTCTTCACACACTTCGGGACTCTTAGAACCAATTGAGCTTCATTTAAACCTGAGTATTGATGCTGATCATGTCCATCCTTTATGGCCATCTTCTGATGGATACTTCCAGCAGGATAACACACATCACAACTATATAAACAAATGCTGTTTTTCTAGTGAAGAATAATTTCAATAAGCACTATCACTATGGCTATAAATCTTGTCCTTGACTTCAGGTGCTGTGTAGGTCACTAGGGTTTTCAAACACAGCTGGTTTATCCTCTCATACAGCAGAGGTGACCTGAGTGAGACACACAGCACCCATCGGTCCTTTTATAGGGGTCAGAACAAGCACGAGGAGAGAGAGACTCTTTTAGGATGATTCTCATATATCTGTGACCTCTGGCCCAGGGTGATGAGAATGATGGTAGTTATTTTAAGGAAATTTCACCCATCCTGACCCTGATGATTATGCATGCAGAGACTTGAATACACAGATATAAATGCACATGAACGTGTGCAAACATTAAAACTATACCTTGTGATTCTGTTAAACCTACAAGGATGTCAATCTGCAAGTCTAAAGGTCCTTGCACACAGAGTCCATATTCTCGTCAGAAATGTTCACGTTTTAAAATAAATACGACCTCAACGTTGTGTCAATGACGTTTACACACTGTAAACTTTGAATCGCTCGGGATAACTCTCCTTCTTCTCTACGCAATCTCAGGATTGGATGGACACAATATTTCCTCTTTTTAAGGAAGAACATTTGTTAATAAAGGAAGAACATTTATTTATTTACTTACGATACATTATTCATTCACAAAGAATATTGGTGTCCATAAAGGTTGTATTTTTCTTCATTTTTTTAACTAAGGCATTAAGATCAATTTTCAAAAGATGATTTTTTATTCCTCTTTTTAGGCAGCTTTAGCATGGGTGTCTAAACTTATTCATAGCTCTGTAATAGAGGCACTTTAAAATACATTATTGCATCCAGTTTTAACATGCAACTATAAGTTACTATACGGCTGATTCCCCCCGGAGTAGCAAACTCAGAGGCGCTTGAATCAGCCCGAAACAACAACACTGGCTCAAACAATGGTGTGAGTTTGGGTCAGACCTGTTTATCTGACCAATGTAAAACCATGAGTATTGGTTATGTATGGACAAGGGTTCTGTGTTTATCTCTTCACTTGCCTTCTCCAGATAATCTCTGAAAACTGTGGATCTTCTGTTTGGCTCGGCTTAGCTGTTCCTCAAGAGAGCGGAGTCTTCCTGACGATATTGGCCCATCCGACTGTCCTTCCGGCATCCTGCAAAACACACACGGTTTGTTAGCGAACCGCTTCCGCAGCTCAGAGTTTGCAAACAGCGGCTCTGTCTGCTCTTCTCAGGCCGTCTATGAAGAAAGCAATCAGACCGTAAACAAACGGAGAGCGACACGGAAAACGACAGGCTCCAAACGTTGATTCACTGGAGCCTGATTATGAATTGGCCATGAATAAAATAATCATAAATGTCTGCTGTGATGTTCAATAGCGTTTAGTGCACTGCATAAATTTGCTGCCTACATTCGTCTAAAGCATAATTGCTAATTACAGTTTGGCAGTGTTCGTTTCTATTCAACTGATTTAGATGAAATCACCTCTTAACTAACGGGCATTTGGGAAACTCTGCATGACACAAACAACTGCATGTTTAATATCACATATTATCATATTGAGCTTTTATTTAATAACTGAATGTCTACTGAATATTTCTATTTGTTTTTAAGGAGCGGTAAACGGGTCAATATGCGTCCAAGTGCTAAAACCACTGAATAGATCGAGTATTAATATGGTAATCATACATTAATATTAATTCTTCTGCTGAATGCATATGCATGAGGGTATATATGCAAAGGAACAAAGATTAAGCGTGGAGAAATCAATAGAGCATGTTAGCACAATTTGCAAAGAGTGGAGGAGCGAATACTAATTGATTAAAAAAGATGCAAAAAGGGCTTTTAATTTTAAAGCAAATGACAAAAACAACCACAAGTGGAGAGAAAACCAGCTTGCTTCGATATGCAAAAAGAAAAAGCAAGGCATTAGAAAGACAACACCGTTCGATTGTTTGGGGTCAGCAAGGCTTTTTTTAAAAGTAAGAAATTAATTTATAATTCACATTTATTCTTAAGTCTATAAGACTATAATTGAGCAAATCTTAGATTTTGACATACTTAAGACAAGAATTTTACTTTGAGCAGATTTATGTAACATGCATGTTCTGTCTAGGTTAAGGGTACGTTTACACGACAACGATATGCTTACACACTTACACACACACAGATGTTGTCAAAACGATCCCCATTCACGGATTCGCGAAAACGACTAAAAACCCTGTATTCTGCTGCCAGGCCATTAGATGGTGATGAAACTCTATAGACTGAACACATAATACGCATGTGCATGCATTACATCATCGTCTTTGTTGTTTACATGGAGACCATTTTCAAAAACTTGTTTTGAAACCCGTTTTCGAAAGTTTGCATATTCAGGCACCCAAAATGCAGTTTTTGTGTAAACGAACGGCTAAAACACATAAAAAGTATTACATTTTTAGTTGAAAACGGTGTCGCGTAAACATCCCCTTAGTTTCATTGTTTTGGTTAAGTTTTCCCTATTCTGGTTAGTTTCCCTGGTTATTGATTAGTTCCACACATTTAGTATATGTATTTAAGCCCTGTGTTTCCTTAGTGTCTTTGTCCTGTATCGTCAATGTTAAAAGTGGTTGTGTTTACATTTACTCCTACGACCTCCTGAGTTTTCCGCTTCGAAACAAAAACCAACCATGACAATTTATACATATGTCCCCCTATTCTAGTTAGTAACAAGATGGCAGCAGAGAGGAGGTGACACACTTTACAACAAAGATATAATGTATTGGAGTTATATGAACATTACAATATTTTATCATACATTTTGGATCCCAGACTTCATGAAGCCGTTTTGGTTTTCCAAGGTTCTTTAAGGGAAGCACATAACCATAAGTAAAAGAAAAATGAAGACGCTTGAAGATTAACTTGGTCTTTCAAGTCCTGAAATGAACAAATAGACTCACGTTCCATAACATCTGAAAGACGTTTCTCTAAATGCAATCTGGAAAAGAAATATAATCGTCTGTCCCCTATAAGCAGCTTTGTGTCATGATAAAGTGCTATCTAGAATATATATTTATATATATAGACACACATACACACACACACACACACATAGACACACACACACAGTATATATGCACACTTTATATATATAATCCTATATATAATCATATATATATGTCCTATGGTTAGTTTAACTGCTTCTATTGTTCTCATTTGTAAGTCGCTTCGGATAAATGCGGCTGCTAAATGAATAAATGTAAATTCAAACACACAAGTGATCTTATTCCTAAGTTACAACGATTCGCCTGTCTATTAAACCTTTGACAAAATCACAGCGAACATTCAAATCTGTGTTGGGGCGCCGCTGACCCAGAGAGCAGTCGTCATATAAACGCATGAAAGACATAAACAGTCTTTTCAGCCACACAGTATCAAGATTTCTGTTTTACAAATATTCATATTATCACAGAAGTACTGGAATAAAAGATTATAGTTAAGATATAAACACTAATGTAATAGAGTAAATCACCATTTGAAAATAACGACGCAAAAAATATAGATTGTATCAATTACATCATTACACCAGTAGGTGGCGACAAGTGACTTCATTTTTTTTCATTGAATCATTCTTTAAAGAGATTTGTTCAAAAACTTTGATTCATCCAGTAATGAAACAAATAAAGTATTTACGAGTGAGTCATTGAATCATTCATCCAAACAGATATT
>CM060635.1:3387645-3395145 GCA_030578275.1 Meda fulgida
TCTCCTCAGTATAAGCTCTTTATAAAGCTCAGAACTTCAGAACTCCTTCCTCGTGTCTCTCCTGAATATCCTGCAAAACTCACGTGTCATAAATCTGTTCCCTGTCCTGCTGGAACTGCGTGTGCTTGAAGAGAAACAACAGTTATTGAAGGAAAATAAATACGATTTATGTATTTAAGTAAGTTAGGCCATTCAAATTAATAATAAATATTAATTACAAAAAAAAATCACATTACATTTATGCATTTAGCAGATGCTCCCCCCCAAAAAGACACTTTAAAAATAATAGTATTTAATATTAAAACATTAAATATATAATTAAATATATTCATATTTGATTGTCCAAATATTAATTATACTATATAAATTATATATTATATAAATTACATTACATATTAAATCATTGTATAAATAATAATACATATAATTTTAACAGTCATTCTGCAGCCTGGCTGAGAATCACTGTCTGCAACTGTTTGGCTCAGTTTTGCAGAAGAAGAACGTGGGATTTGTGTTTATAGAAGCTCATACGGTTTCTTCCTCTTGTTCTGTAAGAGCACATGTTGTTTCCAGGGAACTAAACTCACATCAGACAGAATCGGGTCAAATCCTGCAAATGTTAGAAAGGGTCTTTAGGGCACACAGCCTTGATATGACAAACCATAGATGTAAACTATAGAAGCACAATGCATCTTCATGCAAAACATTGACTTTAAATCAATTAAAAGTTTGCTTGCATAAGTCAATTTTTACTGAGGAAAGCCCAGAAATAAAGGTAATTAAACTACTTTGCATGGTTACGGCAGAAAAAAGCACTGAATAACCTGCGATGATGCCAACTTAGGATCAACATACACTGTTAAATGTTATAAATATAGTGTATAGTAAACATGTCAAATATTATCCTAATATTGTGATCATAAGAGAACAAGTTATAATAGCTGCCGTTGTGTAACATTCATTGCGTCTGCTTAACTGAATACATAATGTCAACTAACATAATATGTATTATATTACAGCTGTATATTACTGCCATATTGACACACTCATCTTTAGCTGATAACAGAACACATATTTCATAATTGTAACCTTTTCCTCATCTTTACGTTGTTCCAATTCCATAAGCTGTTTTTTTTTTGACACGATTTTAACAATGAGAAAATAAAGAAACAAATTTGTAGCTGAACTATAATAACCCAGCAGGAGTTTACCGTAGAGACTGGGCCATGCGTCGCAGGTCTTCGTTCTGCTGTTTCAGTCTCTCCAGCTTGGTGAGGATCTTGGCCAGCTCACGGCTGGAGCGCGGCGCATGTTCGTTGTCTTTCACCAGATGACCCCCGATATAAAAGAGCAACGTCCCCCATGCCAGCAGGACCAGCGCTATCCAGCGCCATGAGCCTGTCCATGGACGCATGCTCGCGCCAAACGCCAGTCACAAACCACGGGCCGGCATGCTGGGTCTGCCGAGGAAAGTAGAGCTTAAAAGCAAGGCGTCCAAATGTGGAAGGTGAAAAACTGAACTGGTGCGTCTACGTAGGGACGTCAACACACCGTGGATATTCATACATCGTGACTCGTCAAGAAGACAGATCTTCCATTCTGTTCCTATAGTTGAGGATTGTGGGGTTTTTGGCTTTGCAGGTTCACTGGGGTTTCACTGGCGCCTCATTGGCTTTGGTGGGTTCTCTGAACGCATTGTTGTCCTGCAGAGAGAAAGAGAGAAAGATGTTACAGAGGAGTGTTTGTGACGACAGCAGAGAAAAACAATGATGAATGAAAGTAATAAAATGTCACCATCTAATCGTAGATGATTAAACTAAACAAGACAAATAAACAGACTTGGCAACTTTTAAAAGAAAGAAGAAAATCTTCTGCTGCGGACATCAAACGCTGTGTGTCCAATCAAACTCGTCTGTCACATGACACATTCATCCTCCAAATCCAAGAACAAACTGGTGCAGGTATAATAAAATACAGCCCATTCCCTCGCAATAAGGATAACAATGGTTTGTGTCAAACAAAATATGTCTCATTTACTGATAAGCTTGTACAAGTTCTTACAGCTGCACTGAAAAGGTATCGAATACTCAATGATCCACAACAGGTGCGTATATGTATATCAATTTTTTCTTCCCCTTGTTTTAATATTGGTGAATCTGAAGTATTATATAAACATTGAAAATGAAATAAACAAATATGAAATAAAATGAAATATATATATAGAGAGGTGAAACTCGAAAAAATTTGAATATCGTGCAAAAGTTCATGTATTTCAGTAATTCACATTAAAAGGTAAAACTAATATATTTAGTATATATAACTATATACATATGTATGATTATACTTTTCAGAGGGCCAACATTTCTGTATTTAAAATCCTTTTTTTAAATTGATTTCATGTAATATTCTAATTTTCTGAGATTTTGAATATGTGGTTTTCATAAGCTGTAAGCCATAATCATCAGAATTATAACTTTTGCACGATATTCAAATTTTTTGATTTTCACCTGTACATACACTCAGTCAAACCAAAATGTATTCAGACATCATGCCATCCTATATCCTAACTTACATAAATGAAGTGTCCTGCACCCACTAGCAAAAAATATCAAAATTGATATATGGTGTGTATGTTTTTTGTATATATATATATATACTTTTGCATGATAAAAAATGTTGCGGTGTTGGTAAACCACATGTAAAATCTGAGCCCTGAAACAAAGCCAGCTGAGAACACTGCTATACAACACAGTGTCTCAATGGAGATGAATTGAATACAACTAAAATAAAAATGCAGTTCCACACACTCCTGACGCAGCCCTGCCTCAACACCCGCGAGGATTGATCAAAATGACAATCTCACGATGGTGCAATCTCATGACAGATGTGAGGAGACTCTTAAAACGCTGGACCCGCTGCTGGTTTGGCAAGCGCTGTCGCTCCTCACCACGTACATCTGCACTGCACTGAATCTCACATCTCAACACTCCTGTTCTCACGGACTCTAAACCGCCTTCATTCCCTCAGACATGCAGATGTTGACACATGTTTTGTGACCAACTGCAATGAAGTGATATGCACACTGCAATGACCCTAGAAACCCTGCGTCATCAGATTCCCTCCAGGAATGAGTGAGAACGACTGTGTCTACACTGCAAGCAAACAACTAGAATGTTGTGTTATAATCAACAACATTCACTGCAAGTGATGTGACAGAGCTAGAACACTCTTCACTAGGGCTTTCAATTTTGAGAAAAATCGAATTCGAACGTATATCAAATATCAAGCAATGTATTCGAATATCTACGATACAAACAATAAAATAAAAAACAAACGGTCTATTCATAGACTGTAAAAAATGCGCTACACATGGCACTTTAAAACCCGGATATAGTTCGATTACGGATATTTCACGTCATGTTCGAACGCATATTCGAATATCGAATAAAACGTGACAGCCCTACTCTACACTGCGATCACATGACCCTGTGACTCTGTAAACATGCGATGCAACAGAACTAGAATCACAGCTTTTCAATCAATAAAGTTACACTCCAAGCAAACACAACTATAATGCTCCTTCTGTAACCAACGACACACTGCAAGTGCATGACATCGGGAACTAGAACGCGCTTTTTATAATCAATAAAGCCGTCTACACGCACTGCAAGTGTGCAATGCAGCAAAACTAGAACATTTCTTGTTTTAAAGAGGTCATGATATGAGAAATTACATTTTACTTAATCTTTTGACATATAAGAGGTCTTTTTACAATTTAAACATCCTGTAAGTTTCATAGCTTAAAATGCCCATATACAGGATTTATAATCAAGCTCCAAAAATGGCTCGTTTTTTGATATTGCAGGATCTGTAACGTACATTTGCATATGCCCGCCTCCAGAGCAAGACTTCGACAAATAGTTTTACGTCATCACACCATAGGCCCCGCCCACTAGCGTTCAGTCGCCTAACAGCTGACATTCGCCTGCACTGGATGAGTGTCAAAAGCAAACTATACTGACTGACACTGATACACTGATACACACTCAATTCAGACTCCACACACTTGAGTCAGTCGACAACAGGACTAATGAAAGAGTGGAAGAACGTTTGCTTTGATCGTCCAGTTTAAACAGATCATTTGCTCATTTCTTTAGAGACTTCATAAGGATCCCAGTGTCAGAAACAAGTGTATGGTTTATTTTAATGGCGTCCCGGATCGAGTCGGACTACACTACTGAGATTTGACTACAGATTATTTTGTGAACGAGGCAGAGTATTAAGAGAGCTCACAACGAGACACGTTCACAAGATGAAGACGGTTTTATATGGATGTTTTCAAAACACTCACTCACAAGCAATATCAGGGTGGCGTTGATACTGTTTCCTATGAAATGACGTTAGCCAATCATAACAGTGGCTGTTTACTGACAAGCCTTAAAGGAGCAGCGCCTTATAAACAAGTCATTTCAGACCAGAGGGTCAGAATGAAGGTTTAAAACTATATATTTTTTGTGTGTGCAAAAAAACTTTACTAACCTTTTAAGTGAGCCTCCATGAACATATTAAAATAATAAAAAATCCATGTCATGACCCCTTTAATCAATAAATCTAATTAAACTGCATGCATGCAAATCTATAACACCCCAAGTGAACACAGCACAACTAGATTGTTCTGTTTTAATCAATTAAGTTGTCTACACTGAAACTGCGTAATCATGCAACACTGCAGATGTGACATCGAATGCTCCTTTTATAATCAATGAAGCTGTCTGCACTTTAATCGCACAAACATGCAATACTGCAAGAACAAAGCAACAAACTACAACACTCCTATTATAAATCCACACAGATGCAACAGCTAGAACGTTACCGTTATAATCTACAACACTTCACAAGAGTGATGTAAAAACTACAACACTCATTTGATAGTGAGCAAAGCAGTTCAGTAGTTCTGTTGATCGAAAAATGAGCATTCGTGATTTTGTTGCATCTCACTCAGACGGAGCATTATAGAGAAATATGACAGCCTTTAATGAATCTGCATTGAACATTAACAGGACATCAGTTTTCATTAAGTGTGAGAGAGAGCTGGAGCGAGGGAATACTGTTCACTGAGGGATATGTCTGCAAACCGTAAAGTTAAAGGAACTGCCATTTTTATCTCCAAATTCCCCCTGCAGAACAATACAGTTGAGTTATATGAGCTTTCACACACACTCATCTAAAGTCAAGTCATATCCACTTTTACTGTTATTTATCTGATTAAGAAGGAATTGCCCCAACTGATCGCTCAGATAAATGAACAAACTGACAGACTCACACAGACATCAAATGCAAAAAAGAAATCAGTCGTAATAATCATTATTCATCAGACAATGTTATTCTAAAGAAGAAAATAAATCACAATCTTACAAAAACATTTGAATAACAATCTGCACCTCTGAAACGATGACTCTGCAGACATACAGAAATGAACCTATAATATCACAGCCAATTTCACAAACCTGCAGGACAAAATCAATTCTTGCCCTTTTCCCACTGAATATTACTCTGAAATGCATCACATAATGGAAGTTAAATATAATGCAAACATAATTTTGTGCCGTTTACACTTAAATCTCACCAAACAGGACTGCTAACTCGGCTCCTGACATGAGCGGGAGAACATTATCCGCATCTCAGGATTGTTTCAGCGTTTGACATGAGGAAACGGGGCTCAATCCTGCAGATGTGCTGAGCTGTGTGTGTGTGTGTGTGCGTGTGTGTGCGTGTGTGTGCGTGTGTGTGTGTGTGTGTGTGTGTGTGTGTGTGTGTTTCAGAGCGAGTCTGTCTGAGATCCTCAGGCTCCTCATATGTGATGCTTTTGTTATGTCTCCTCAGTAAAGTGAGGAATAAAGAGCAGGAGATCCACTAATGAGAGCAGAGACCACTGACAGAAACACTTTCCCACAACTTTGCTATTTCTGTCAACAGAAGAGCATCTTCGTGGAGAGCAGAATCTATTTATGTGCATGATATGTGTGGTTTTGGGAATTGCATGACCAAAAATGTATGAAACCATTTCTGGTGAGAAATTATAGAGTGAAAAAGCATCAGACAACTGATGGTGCGGAAAAAATAGCACAAAAATAATTCATTTGTTACTTTCTATTAAAGTAGTAGTTGCATTTCTTTAACATGCATCACTGTACATGTTGAACACGAGTCATTTACAGATGTTACAGTTTTGCATAAAAACTGTACATTTGCCTCAAATTTCTCTTAAAGCTCTATAAACAAATGTAGTATCTTGTGAATAAAGTGTGCAAATAAAGATCCCTTCACTGCTATTCAAAAGTTTGGCGTCAGTAAGATTTGATTATGTTTTTGAAAGCAGTCTCTTCTGCTCATCAAGACTGCATTTCATTGACTAAAAATACAGTAAAAACTGTAATATTGTGAAATATTATTACAATTTAAAAGAGCTCTTTTCTATTTGAATATATTTTAAGATTGAATTTATTCCAGTGATCAAATCTGTATTTTCAGCATCATTACTCCAGTCTTCAGTGTCACATGATCCTTCAGAAATCACTCTAATATGATGATCTGATGCTCAAGAAACATTTACGATTATTATTAATGTTGAAAATAGTAGTGCTGCTTCATATTTTTATGGAAAGTGACACTTTTTATTTTTCAGGATTCTTTGATGAATAGAAAGGTCAAAAGAACAACACTTATTTCTTTAAATTGAATTTAAAGAAAAACATATTTGAAATAGAAATCTTTTGTAACATTACAAATGTCTTTACTGTCAATTTAATGCACCCTGAATACAAATATTAATTTCTTTCAATAATAACTTATTATTATTGTATTGGTGGCCTTTGCCAAGGGAATTCATATCCCGATTGAAAGTTGTATTGTTCTTTAACATGAAAATAACACATTTTGAAAGTAAAGTGTACTGCACTCATACTTAAATTAAATATTATAATATCTCTGCTGATTTCAGCTTCAGTCATGAGATGTTAGAAAAGAGCTGCTGTTCTCTTCCCATCATGCTTTGCTTTCTCTGACCTTCCAGACTCAACGCTTCATCATCTTTATGGCACCGTGCAACTGTCATTTCCCTGTCAATCACTCATAGGAAAGGTCAACCCAAATGACCCGCTCACAGTGAGCGAGCGAGGGCCGGCAGAGGGTCGTTCATCACGCAGTCGTTCCTGCCCCGCAATAAACTTCACCGTAAGCGCTGAATGATGCATGCGTGGCCTCACCAGGAATTATACTTAAGGTCAAAGGTTTGACGGATTACAACAGGAACCTTGCAGAGCACATCCTTGACATACCATGTAACTGTGTCTGTGTGTGCGTGTGTGTGTGTGTGTGTGTGTGTGTGTGTCTACAACGGTCAAGCAAACGGGAATGACAATCTAGGACAGGACACTTCTGGGAAATGCTGGACACAGTTAATCAAACCGGGACACGGGAACAGGGATCTGCCAAGCCACA
>CM060635.1:3400145-3412645 GCA_030578275.1 Meda fulgida
GATCCTTCAGAAATTGTGAAAATATGATGATCTGCTATTCAAGAAACATTTATGATTATTATCAATGTTGAAAACAGTTGTGCTGCTTCATATTTTTGTGGAAACTGGCAATTTTTTGTCAGGATGAACAGAAAAGCCACATTAACTGATTTGCCTTAAAGGGACGAGCAATATAATCCAACAATGTATTAAAAGCTTCCCCGCACGCTCTCTTCCTCAGGATCTGTAATGATGGGATGAATGTATTGCAGTCTCAAAGCAGAAGCTGCAGCACTGTAACTTCTTTTCATTGTTTAGAGTGAAGATGCTCATATTGAGCAAAGACTATATCAAAGTAGCAGACTGCAAGTAGAGATATAATCTTATTCTCTGGCGTGTAATAAAGAGGGAGAGAGACAGAGACCCTTATTTCCCCTCATAATCCTCTTAAACAGTCTTCGCTGTAAGATCCTCATCAGACTGACCCGTGTGAATACAGCGGTTCAGTGTAAATCCTCACACTCACTTCTCCAGCCCGCAAAATACAGCAAAACTTGGAAAAGGCTGTATCTCAAGGAAACATGCACAAAAAAATAAATCAATATTATTTTCTGATTATTAGGAAATATTACTTCATATATGCATGCAATAAAGAAGCCCAATGACGACAACTTCCCAGATTCTCATGGTAATGATTGATTCTTTGCACATTTTATGTAATTTTTTTCATTCTCAATTTAAGTAATACACTTAGTGTTACATTACAATAATTAAAATTAGATTTTTTTTTCTGTATTACCATAATGACATTTGGGGAGTAAATATCATGGAAATAATGTCACAATGCAAAACAAATCTTAATGGTACTGAAATAGGCTTTATTAAATAAGCTTTATTAAATAGGCTTTATTATTTTCTTTCTTCAAATTTTGTTGTGGAACATTTGACCATTTCCATGCATATGCAACAACAATTTTTTTTTTTCAAATATCATGAACAATTTTTGGACACACAAACCTGCCAAATTTTCCATATATTGCAATCACAATGATTACAATAAGTAATCACTGCTTTAACGTGCTCCTAGTCTTTGCTTAAATTAATGCATGTTTCAAATTAGTATCAACTTAAAATATTAAAGGGGTCCTCTTATGTTTTTTTTCCCCATTTTTATCTTTCTTTTAATAATAATAATTTATTGTCATTACAATGATGAAACGAGATTACATTAGAGCATCAATCGACAGTGCAATTTCATGAATTGCAAGAGATCAACAATAGCATATTTTGTAAACAGGGCAGAGCGACAAATAACAAACCTTTAATATTGTGTATATGAGGCGAAGAATCACTATTAACCAGGAAGTGTGTATAATTGTGTGTGCTGCATCAATGGAAAGTCCAGTTCACAGTTATTGCAATTGTTGGATAATGTTAAGTGAGTGGATTAAGTGAGAGGAGGAGGGAGACAACATTATTTTGTGTCTAATGTTGCTGTTTGAAAATGAAAAAGCTTTGCAAAGTTTCAAAGCACAAAGTCCCTCCAGCGGGAGTTATTCTCTATATCAGTGTCTGTGTTTCTGGACTCCCTGAAACGCCTCCATTGTAGTCTTGAGTTTCTTCCGGGACCGAACACATCACAATATTACTCATTTAAATAATTCTCGGGAACCGCACTACAATGGTTTGAGTCTTACCTCTCCGGTAGGTCCTTCAGGGTGTCGTAAAGGGGTGAGGTGTCTAAGATCCAACATCTAGCTACTGGGGTGCCTCAAGGCTCAGTGCTGGGTCCACTTCTCTTCTCCATCTACATGCCATCACTAGAATCTGTGATTCAGAAACATGGCTTTTCCTGTCACTGCTAAGCTAATGACACACAACTCTACCTCTCATCCCAGCCTGACGATCTGACGGTAGCTGCTCGCATCTCAGCCTGCCTGACAGACATCTCTGGCTGGATGAAGGACCACCACCTTCAACTAAATCTTGTGAAGACAGAGCTGCTTGTGGTCCCGGGCCAACCCAACACTACACCACAACTTCTCCATTCAGCTAGGCCCGTCATCCATAACTCCATCAAGGTCAACCAGGAACCTTGGAGTTGTGATTCATGATCAATTGAACTTCACAGACCACTGTAGCAATGTTCAGGGAAGAAGGAGGCGGGAACCGGCGAACAATCAAAATATAATTTATTTAAATAAAACAAACAAACGAAAATACCGCCAACAGCCCCTCGCGGACGACTGCTGGCTACCGGAAATAAATATAACTGCCAGCAGCCCCTCGCGGACGACTGCTGGCTAAAGTAAAATACAAAAACAAAACAACTAAAATACAGGCCTGTTCCTCTCTCGATCATCAACGTCGTCGCTCCTCCTTTATGCTTCCGCTCCTCCGTGAGAGATGCGAGACCGGTGTGCCTCACAGGTGTTGCTCATTAGCAATCGCACCACCGGCCTCGCGCCGTTCTCTCACGTCCCTCGGCCGTCCTGTTCGCCACATACCCCCATCGCCCCTCACAGGCCGGGGGGTACCCACGAGCCTGTGCCTACTCCCCCCCCGGCGGCTGCGATCCCTGGGGAGTATGGACAGACAAACCGAGGGAAACGGAGACGGAAGCAAGAGGAGCGACAGATCGAGAGAGGGGAGAGAGAAAAAAAAAAAAACTTGGTCCGGTTCCCACAACGCGCTGCCATCTGGTCCCCCACCAGCTGTGCGCTCTCCTCCGCGGTGCCTGGCGGTGACGCTGGGTAGCCCTCGGTGGACGGCTCGACGCTCCTCCGCCGCCCGGTGGACGGCGACGGCTCCTCGGGTGCCTTGGGCAGATGGGAGGAGTCCCCCGCTCCCTGCTCCTCCCCTTCACTGGTGGACGGCAGCAGGCTCCGGCCCACGGCGAGCGGCGGCGACTCCTCCTCTCCCTCCCGGATGGCAGCCACCCCTCCAATACCCAGGCGGCCGGCAGCGAGCTCGACCGTCCCACCGGCAACTCACTCCAGCGCACCGCCTCGAGCGTCCGTGGCCGCGAGTCCCCCGCTCCCTGCTCCTCCCCTCGCTGGGCGGATGGCAGCAGGCTCCGGCCCACGGCGAGCGGCGGCGACTCGCGCACCATGCTCGATGGCACCGCGGATTCCCCACATCGGCGAGGACTCTCTGACAGCGCGTTCCTCCCTCTTCCCGGGTTTCGGCACCAGTGTAGCAATGTTCAGGGAAGAAGGAGGCGGGAACCGGCGAACAATCAAAATATAATTTATTTAAATAAAACAAACAAACGAAAATACCGCCAGCAGCCCCTCGCGGACGACTGCTGGCTAAAGTAAAATACAAAAACAAAACAACTAAAATACAGGCCTGTTCCTCTCTCGATCATCAACGTCGTCGCTCCTCCTTTATGCTTCCGCTCCTCCGTGAGAGATGCGAGACCGGTGTGCCTCACAGGTGTTGCTCATTAGCAATCGCACCACCGGCCTCGCGCCGTTCTCTCACGTCCCTCGGCCGTCCTGTTCGCCTCAACCACATTGCTAGAACTGCCCGGTCCTGCAGATTTGCCCTATACAACATTAGGAGGATCAGGCCCTTCCTGCAGAGCATGCGACACAACTCCTTATCCAAGCTCTTGTTCTATCCAGACTGGACTATTGTAATGCTCTCCTGGAAGGTCTTCCAGCTTGCACTGTAAAACCTCTGCAACTAATCCAAAATGCTGCAGCTAGAGTGGACTTTAAGGAGCTGAAGAGAGCACACGTCACTACTCTCCTCACAAAATCGCACTGGTTGCCAGTTGCCACTCGCATTAAATTCAAGTCACTGACTTTTTCCTACAGAACAACCATTGGCTCTGCTCCCTTTTACCAAAACTCATTAATTCAGACTTACGTGCCATCCAGAAACGTGCGCTCTGCAAGTGAACGCAGTCTTGTGGTGCCATCTCAAAGAGGCACAAAATCTCTCTCTCGGACCTTCAGCTTGACTGTTCCCTTGCCTAACTCAACCAGAGCTGCTGAGTCCATGACCATTTTCAAGAAACAGCTGAATATAATTCGTTACATGTATATAATGATTTTTCTGGGTACTTAAAGCACTTCACATGGAAGGGGGGGGGGGGAATCTCCTCAACCACCACCAATGTGCAGCATCACCTGGATGATGCGACGGCAGCCATATTGCGCCAGAACGCCCAGCACACAAACATACACACACTGGTGGAGAGGAGACCGTGGACAGATGCCAAGGGGCAAATATTGGCCAGGACACCGGGGTTACACCCCTACTCTTTTCCGAAGGACATCCTGGGATTTTTAATGACCACAGAGAGTCAGGACCTCGGTTTAACGTCTCATCCGAAGGACGGGCTGAAGACGCATCTTTTTCGGCAACAATTCATCCATTAATACTAACACTTTATCTTCTATTCTATATCTATTATTTAAAAAAAAAAAAAAGTACATGTACTGAGTTAGACTAAACTGAGAGGGATCATAGCACTTACATATTGTTGTCCTATTGTTAGTTTAACTGCTTCTATTGTTCTCATTTGTAAGTCGCTTTGGATAAAAGCATCTGCTAAATGAATAAATGTAAGAGCACAGTGTGCTTTACAGAAGGAGGAGCTTCATAGAGACAGGAACTACACAGACCAGGAAGAGAGAAGCATGAAAACCTATTCGAGCCCAAACACATAATAAAAACCTTGAATCAAAGGCTTATTAGGTCCCCTTAAATATTAAACCATTTCTGAAGAAAGTAAATGCTTAGGGTTAAAAGTTTGTTCAAAATTAACCCATATTCAGGCGACACATTAGACAAGATTTTTCCTTCCTATGGCATATTTCATGATGATCTGCTGAAGAGACTGTACTTTCTGTACTTAGAGGTGTGTATTACTATTCCCTGCCATCTGTGGTGGGCTTTACCCATCTATGAGCTCTGACCCGTCTCTGAGTGCTGTACCTCTCAGTGTTGTACAGAGAGCTTCCTCATCCGGCCTCTGAGAACATGAGGCAGCTGAGACGGGCAGGGATCACAGGACCTGAGCTGACCACATCAGATGGAGGATTTCCATTCAACAGCCATGAGAAGCACACCAGCACCCAGACCCGAGAGACAAACCACTGGACTACATGCTAGACGATACAAATGTGCTCTTCTTTTCAGCATGAAACCTTCTGTTTGAATTATTCATTTGTTTGTGCTCAGAAAAGGCTGTTACGATATCAGATTTTCACTACACGATTATCGTGGCCAAAAGAATTCACAATAGCGATGTATCGCGATATCTATAGAAATCTTGAAAAAATTAAATAATGCCCTTAGTCAAATTAATCATTAATTTATTTATTTTTATTTTATTTTTTTCAAAAGGAACAATTACACTTAATGGCAACCAGTATGAAATAACTTCCTTCTGTGAACTAATGAGGCAGAAATTATCTTATTTTACAGTAACAATTTAAACAATTTTTTATGGTTTTAATTTTAGTTAACTATAATAACCCTGGTTCAAATTTGTTTTGGTACAAAAGTGTTTAAGTAAGGAATAACTGATTCCGGCTCGTTAAATTATAAAATAAAGCACACCCGAGGTGGTAATGCGCCACAATGTGAAGCATTATTTTTCAATAATTAAACAGCCACTCATATTATGGTCAATTATTACGCTTACCACACCTCAAAACATTGTTCAGATGATGTATTTCAAGACATAATGTCAGGTTTTTGTCCTTAAAACGCTCTTGTGTGGGACTAATTTCTTACATTTCTTATGTTAATTTCTTCATTTCTTGAGTGGGATAAACAGAGTATGTTCTGTCTGTACATAATAAAATATAATTTGGGGGCAAAAACATGGAAGTAGTTTGTCTTTTTTTTATCCTATATTCACCATTTATTTGCTTGGTCAGTCGTTGTGAGTTTTGGTTCTGCTGTTGTCGGCTGTAACAACGTTTGAAATCACTGAAATCATTTGGCGAAGTGATATGGAGCTGTAATGCGGTGAAAACCTGCCTGGAACTACTTTATCCGTACATTAGAACGTTCGTCAACCAATCAGGTTCAAGCATTCAACAGCCCTGTAATACAATAAGGTTATAAAAGCGTTTTAATAAAGCAGGACCACAATAGCACTAACAGATACAAGTTTCCCATCCTCTTCTTGGCCTCTAACAGTGCCCAAATCAAAAGCTATTACAGAAAACAAGAGAAAGAAAGATCCTGTTTTGTCAGAGGCAGTTAAAAACAAACCGCAACAAAAACCTGCAGAACCCCGTAATGAAACTCATCCGTCGCAAAAATACGATTTACTCCGTCCACAAAATAAGCCAACTCAACGTAAAATGAGCCGGCTTCAACAGAAGTTCCCATTGATGCCATTTCCTCCCCAGAGAAACATCTAAAAAAATAGAGACCCAAATGTTATTGGAGTTTTCTGGAAGGCTGCCCATGAGGGTAACTGAATGGGTCACACATAAAACGAAGGCAGATTGAAAAAAATCACGCGAATGAAGAACAATGAGGGTGTTGGAGCGAAAAGTGCTGGTTTTGCGATTTCACTTTCAGGACTCTTTATAAACCCTCCAAGTGAGGCCAAATTCCTATAGAGAATATGAGTTTGTGAACTATTTAAAGCTACTCAACGCTGGCTGGGTTTTTATAACTTGAATGTGTCCCGTGGGCATGAATGCAGAGCAGATTTCTTTAAAAGGGAATGTGCGATGTCACTAACGATACGCCGCTGTGCATCCGTCAGGAGTGTGTGTGACAGGTTTGACTGACAGTGACGCACTCCTCCACCAGACGTGGATCACGCACGCCCTCGTGATTGATGATGTCTATTTATATTAAAACCTCTACACAGTTTGACACGACCACACACCGTCCCTCAGCCACCGTCCCAAACACTGATTGATGCAAAGCTGCTGATTTTCAGTTGTTCATCTGGAATAAAAAAATCTGCTGGAGGACAATTTAAAGAGATCATGTAATGGAAAGCAGGAATTTTTAGGCTCTATTGAAATATTCAATGTAAACACACTCACAACTTCTATACAGTCCACCCAGAACATGTAATGAAACTAAACAGTTTAATGGCTCCTGCAGAAATGTTCATTAACATTAAAAAAGATTAAAAAAAAAAAAAAAAAAAAAAAAAAAAAAGTTATTTAATAAAAATAACCATGCAAATGGTTGGGGTTAACAAACATTACAAAATGCAGCATTTTGAAAATATCCCGGTAGCCTCAAAAATGTCAATGTAAGGTATTTTGGGTTTGGGCTACACCAAACCAGTTTGGATGTGGTAATTAATTAATAAATGTCTCAAAAGGATGTACTAACAACATTTCTGCAATTTCTTGCATTGCATAATATATATATATATAAAAGACTACTGTAGTACATCGTAAAAGATAGGAAGCATTATGATTGTTTTATGTATATGAAAGAAGTCTCTTCTGTACAGCCCTTTGGTCTACTTTGTAGTTGAAAGTGCTTTATAAATAAACTAGACTTGAGAAGTCTCTTCTGCTCACCACTGCTGCATTTATTTGATCCAAAAATACAGTAAAAACAGTAATATTGTGAAATATTTCAATTTCAAATAACTGTTTTCAATTTGAATATATGTTAAAATGTAATTTATTCCTGTGATCAAAGCTGACTTTTCAGCATCATTACTCCAGGCTTCAGTGTCACATGATCCTTCAGAAATCATGAAAATATGATGATTTGGAAGGATAAAAACACTTTCACAACCTTTACACAACCTAAAGTTTTTGCAAGTAAGTGCAACTAAATGTAGTGTAACATAAGTGGACTTGAGTGCGATAAAATGCTACACAAGTGGAGAAAATGTCTTTTTAAATCAGTAGGTGTTCTGAAGACAAACTCAGTGTCTGTTCTCGCCTACACATTCGCTCAGATAATTAAGAAATATCAACTAACACTGGAATCCAGCCGTCCACTCACTGACAGCCTGTTCACCCACAGATGTAGTTAGTATTCACAGATCTCAACACACCAACTGGAAGAAACACTGAGGCCTGATGCAACATGCTGGTGTTGATTGACCATATGTAAATGTCATGTGAAAGTGTGTGGAGATGAGTCTGAGCCGACGTGGTACGACCCTCAGGTGAATCTTTTTTTGAAAGACATGAAATTCATGTTTTACTGGTAAAGTGGCCAGGTATGACAGTTACCAAAAAAATTTTTTTTGCAAAAAATATATAATACTAACTAATTAACTAACTAACAAATTGTACATAACTATAATAATAAATATAATAGTAAATAAATCAATTTTTATATAATATATAATTATATATATATATTATATATTATTATTTAAAAGTAAGCATAAGCATATAAATATTTAAAAAATACTTTATTCAATTTCATATACAAATAATAATAATTAAAAATATTATTTAAAAATTGGTTTATTTACTATTATTATTATTGTCAATAATAGACTGATAATAAACCTCTGTCCGTCTTTAAATGAACATTTTTATCAGGCTACTGTGTAGGTTCAGTAATTTCACTTTAATGGCAATGAAAAGGTTATTATATTACTATAGTAAGTTATTGAAATGCCTTATTTTAAAAAATGTCACTGAAAAAAATAAAAACTTAAAAATGCTCATTTAGAAAAACATTTCAGAAACATTTTTCATTGCATTTCCAACAAAATCAACTATAATGTGGTTTATACTGTCTCCATGATACATGCTTTTGGTCCTTCCACCCACTCGAGTGCAGCCTGGAGGTGTCTGTCTTGATCACATATGCTTCTGCGCATATGTGTGTTTATATATGTGTGTGTGCGTATTTCTGGGTGGATTCTGCAGAAACTGTCAAAGAGGGAAGACCAGGAGCCCTACAAACTTTGCTCTGAATCATCTCACACAATCTTGCCAGGTTAAATGAGTGCATGTAAACGAGGGGATGTGACGGTGTGTGTGTGTGTGTGTGTGTGTGTGTGTGTGTGTGTGAGGGTAAGAGGACAAGCAGATCTTCCTCTCTTGCCCCCATGTGTCTTGGTTTCTCTTCAGTATTCAGAGTAACTAACTAAAAGCAGCGATACTACAAACCCTTGACCCTACAGATGGAAATAATACCTCAAATCATGCAGATCTCTGGTGTTATTTGAACAATAAACTGAAGCAAAAATGAAACACTTTTCAAATTGACATGAAATCTAAGCTGCAATATAAATATATTATAATATATATATATATATATATATATATATATATATATATATAATTAATTTATACATATATATTATTTTAGCTAGTGTTATACATCTTTGACTCAATAGAAATGAATCTTTAGTGCATTCATAACAAATATTGGCTAATAGGTTGTGTAGAATATTTTCATAGTATTGTAAAGTCAAGGTTAACATGCATGTTTAAAGAGGAATAACGTATTACTGATTACCAACTGTGTCTGTTCTTAGTATTACCAATATTTTTTTCATTTTTTTTATTTTTTTTTATTGACTTGGTACCAAAATACTTTGAGTTTGTCTGTGGATGTGCCTGTCTGAGTTTCAGTCGAGTCGAGAGGCTTTAGAGGAAGATCATTGTTTAAACTGACAACCTCTTCGCCTTCTCTTGCGTCAGCCGCTCCTTGCATGGCAGTCTCTTCTAATGACTCCATTACTGCAGTGTGTGTGTGTGTGTGTGTTAGAGATGAGGTAAGAGCGAGTCCAGACCACACTGGAGGGATTGTCATTTGAGATGACTCTGTATGACTTTAGTTATACTGGGCAACTCAAAAAGAGTTCTGGAGAATTTCTCACTATGGGAACTGGGGCCATCAAGCTCCAAAAAGACAGAAAGTCACCATGAATAGGCCCTTTTATATATATATATATATATATATATATATATATATATATATATATATATATATATATATATATATATATATATATGTATCACTGTTTACATAATAAATGATTTGTCCGTGCACATATTTTTTTGTTGTTGTACATTTATGTGCCTTGGAATCTTTAATCAACATAACTTTCCCTCGCTCTTGCAGCTCATCTCTTCTCTACCTGTCACTCACATGAGATCCACCAATAGGAAACCACAACCATTTAACCAATTTAATGTATCATTTTAAACATATTTTATATTATTTATTTTTATTTGAGTTAATTTAGTTTCTTTAGAAGCTTTGCGTTTAAATAGCTATTTTGAATCCGATCGAAATTTCATGTCTAATTATTTACTTATGTGGCAAGTAGTCGTGTAATAAGCGGGATAATATACAGCCGGCCGGTTGTTATCGCAGAATAAACCCCTGCAGGCTCTGTGTTTGTTCTGCGATAACATCTGTCTGGATGTACATTATCCCTTACATGAACATGACAGCAGTCGAGAGCTGACTGACAGACGCCTGCTTTCAATCGTGAGGGAAAAAAGAGAAGCAAAGCTGAATAACTTTAGTAAGTCCACTATAAAACAATCACAAAGTTAGGTAAAAAAAAAAAAAAAAAAGACACTTGCGCGTGCCGAGGATTGAAGCGCCTTTCAGACAGGACGCGAAATGCGCGGCGCTGCACTTTGAAACCCATTAATTTCAAGGACTTCCAAAGATGCATAACAGCTACAAGTGTATGCACTATGCAAGCACTATACAGGATTCACCCTATTATACTTTATCGACACAAATTGAAGTCAAACAGCAAACAGCCATCCCCAAATAGTCTATAGCTACATAGGCTGTCTTTGACTTGAACCAGCTTAAATTCTTATTAAATTAAGAATGCCATAATTCATCCGTTCAATTAGGCCTAATGGTGTGTTCACATCGAACGCGAATTTAATTATTTGCGCGAGTAGATTACATACAAAGACAATGCAAAGACGCAAATAGATTGGGCGACGCGTTTGCCGCGCACGTCTTCCGCGCAAGTTGAAAAATTTGAACTCGAGCGAATGTTCAAGCTAGACGCGATAGACGCGTATTTGACGCTCTGTTCGCGTTCGGTGTGAACGCACCAAGACATCTAGAGTCACGCAGACCTATAACAACCCAGCCACAACATATAATTGGGAATAATGCCTTACCTTAACACAGAATGGATTTCAAGGACTTTGCGCGCACATCAATAGCATCCACCGTTTATATTCGAATCTTTGAATTAACATGTAGCCTACGTAAACATGATTGGAATTTGCACCGCGGCGCCACCACACATTGATGCTCATGACAAGAATAGCATGTATAGTTATCTTTATTGAAGTGAATTAGGTTTAAGCATGCATGAATGATATTTTTGCTATTTTAGACATAATACTCCACGATGATCACATTACACAAAACTGAAATTGCACGTCAAAATAAAACATTGTCAATATTTTTTGAGACCCCCCAAAATTTCACGAATCACGTTTTCAGGGGAGCCCATGTCTTATTAAGGGGAGCCGAGCTCCCCCTAGCTCCCCCGTAGTTCGCACCCTGCCTGTCCTGCTTTCCACTAAATGGAGGTTTTCCTGCTGTAACTCTCTCTCTCACACACACACACACACTCGCTAGTGAAGGTGATGGTGTATCTAAGGTTACGCGGCACACAGCGCGCATACCGATGCCACTCTTATCTGAGCGGACGGCGCCGTGTTTTTGCTCAGGATTCACGAGGTGAGAGCAGAATGTCAACGAGTCCACTGCAGCACACACACGTCTCGCATCAACACACACCTGCGCAAACCTGCTACTCTCTCGCGTGTCCGACCTGCTGGCGGACTGGGAACGCAAAACTAGACGTATTGAAACATTCAAGCCATGAAATATCATCTGCAATAGTACATGAACTCATTTGCTTTAAGCTCCATTTCATGCATCACTGCCTTCAGAGATGCTTCATTCACAATGCAACGCAAATGTGCTCTGTATTCTCTTTCTATTCTCTGTTCCACCAACCTATTTTGATACAAATTTTAGGATATCGCGTAGGGCTCGACGCTTTGTACGGTATATCGATATATTTTAACTATATGATGGAGGACACAGACAAGAGTGAGCGGCGGATCAGAAAGTGTATAATCCAATTTGTCCTAAACATGCGACATGCTTTATATTGAAGAGATAGTTCACAGAGAAATGAAAAGTCAGTCATTAATTACTCTCCCTCATGCCGTTCCAAACCCGTAACACTTTCGTTCATCTTCAGGAACACAAATGAAGATCTTTATGATGAAATCTGAGTTTTCTGTCCCTCCATTGACAGATACACAACTACCATTTTAACGCTTCAAAAAGTTCATCAAGAGATCGTAAAAAGAGTCCATATGAATCGAGCAGTTTAGTCCAAATTTTCTGAAGAGACTCGATCGCATTATATGATGAACAGATTGAATTTTGGCATAGATTTGTTGGATTAGTTTTACGATCTCTTGATTCAAAAATAACAACCACCACCAAAAAGTCTCTCACTGGAAACTTGTGGCCACCAACAAGTCTTGTTTAGCCTCAAATGAAGTCAGCATGAAATCACAACTGCCTCT
>CM060635.1:3415145-3462645 GCA_030578275.1 Meda fulgida
CTCTCTCTCTCTCTCTCTGTGTCTGTCAGTATC
Source organism: Meda fulgida (assembly GCA_030578275.1). NCBI lineage: Eukaryota > Metazoa > Chordata > Actinopteri > Cypriniformes > Leuciscidae > Meda > Meda fulgida. Next base: position 3,415,179 of record CM060635.1, read on the forward strand.
TCTCTCTCTCTCTCTGTGTCTGTTAGTATCTCTCTCTCTCTCTCTCTCTCTCTCTCTCTCTCTCTCTCTCTCTCTCTCTCTGTCTGTGTCTGTCAGTATCTCTCTCTCTCTCTCTCTCTCTGTGTCTGTCAGTATCTCTCTCTCTCTCTCTCTCTCTCTCTCTCTCTCTGTATCTCTCTCTCTCTGTGTCTGTCAGTATCTCTCTCTCTCTCTGTCAGTATCTCTCCCTCTCTCTCTCTCTCTCAGTATATCTCTCGCTCATGCTCGGCCCACAACACGGGTGAGTCACTAAAAACTGGAATCAGAAGCGTTTCTCCCATCGCTCAACATGGAGGGAGGGAGACAGGAGTGAACGACAGCTCTGACAGCTCAAGACGTACCTCAGGGCAAGAACAAACCTGGAATAAATCTCAAAAACATTTATTTTCAGTCAGATTACACATCAACATAGGACACACACACCACACAGTCAAAATATGTGCCTTTTTTTTTAGGAAAGATTAGCAAGTGGAAGCGTAATAATATAAACTTTCTCACTACTTTATTTGCTATCATGTATTTCCACTAAACAGCCCAATCAATCTGCAATAGCTCTGAATGGGTCATTTCAATGTCAGCAGGCCAAATGTGCACTAAGACTGTAAGACATATTTAGTGATGGGTAAGGACGAGTGTCCTTCAACAACTGACGAGTGGATAGTGAGTTGACTGAAGTGTTTACGCCAGTTTTTCAGAAGCTCTGCTTTAAAGGAGATTTCGAATGCAGTTTCTTGGTTTAACATCATCTGTCGGTTCAGCGAATGGTTTAGCAGTAACTAGATTGTCAACAGCATGTTAAAATGTTGGTTATATTTAATGTGTTGCCATATCAGGAGTATGTTAAAACCATGTGAAAAATTGCATCACTAAATTCATCCCGTTTTGACAAAGCAGCAAATTCACTCTCTTCAACAATTCTGTTGCGAACAATATTCCTGTTATTATAAATAATCCAGAGTCCAATAATCCAATAACCTGGATCAGAATTGCGAGATAAAAAGTCACAATTACCAGTTTACATAATTACATTTGAAAACTAGACATTTAAAATCTAACATCTAAAAAAATCTAATTCAAAATATGAATACAAATATAATAGTATATTAATGATACTAAAAAAAGCACTGGATTAAAAGAAAATATGGAAAACAAATAATGTTCTTGAGCACCGTCTTTCTATTTTGTTGCCATCATATAAAATGCAAAAACTGTGAGAAAAAAAAGCACTTTTGCTACAAATAATTAAAGAATCTGCATGAAAATAATACATAAAATTAAATGTAAAAGTAGAAATAATGAATTAGGATTTTCTTGTACACCAATAATAATTGTTTTATTTACAATAATAGCAATTTCTAACTGAAAATGGTTTCCTAGCTTTGTTCAGGTAATTCCTACACTTTGTTTTCTCAGTTCATCCATGCGCATTTCCCCCTGTAGACTCTGGAGTGAGTCAGTGTGTGTGTGTGCTCGTCTCATCTCGTTGACTGCGCTGTCCTTTAGATAAATGAAGAGACGTATGGTCAGCGCAGTCAGTGACCGGAATAATAAACACACACACACACACACACACGTTTACTTAGCTATCTAAATGGGGACATTCCATAGATGTAATGGTTTTTATACTGTACAAACTGTATATTCTGTCCCCTTACACTAACCCTATCCCTAAACCTGCCCATCACAGGAGACATTCTGCATTTTTACATATTTAAAAAACCTTTTATTACTTTATTTTTAAACCTGATTTACAAATGAGGACGTCCCTAAAGGGAGTTTTTTGTAGATTTTGTCAGGTTTGTGAGATCAGCTTTTGGTCACTTCTGGGTACAAATTTGTCCCCAAATACACACACACACGCGCACACACACACACGCGCACGACCGCACGACGCGTGCACGCACGCACACACACACACACACACACACACACACACACACACACACACACACACACACACACACACACACACTTACTCACCTATGCAAGTTAGAAAGAATTTACATAGGAGTGAATTTGAAATTAGTTAATCTCTTTGTTATTTTTTCTAATAGAGTAGATTTTCAGGAGTCACTTTAGCTGCGTCCCAATTCAGAGGATGCTTGAAGTCCGCAAAGGCCTTTCAAGGCTGCATTTGAAGGAGACTTCGAATTGAGACAGCCTTGGTTTTCTTCATTCACTGTGATGCAATCGGACTTTAAAGGATCCAGCCTCTGAATTGGGTTTAGGACTCCCCACATACACGCTGAAGCAAACTATTCAAAAACAAAAAAAGATGGAGTCTCTCACCGTATCTCAGCACATTTACTTTCAATTTAGGCCAAGACATACAACATTAGTCAAGAGGTCTGTGAGACCAGGCTCTCTGCGTATGTGATCAGCGTTTAGTGTAGACGAGAGCCAATCCGATGATCCCACTCAGTGTGTCTCCAGCTTGTATGGATGTGCCTGTCACCAGTAATTGGACTCTATTTAGCATTGTGTTCTACTCTAAGAAACACCAGGTGTCATTCATACATATATACTATATATATGTGAGCGTGGGTGTGTGTGTGTGCATATACACATATAGTATATATGTAAGTATGACAGATATGACACCTGGTGTTTCTTAGAGTAGAAAACAATGCTAAATAGAGCACACATACACACACACATATACATATATATATATATATATATATATATATATATATATATATATATATATATATATATATATATATATATATATATAATTGCTTAAAGGGACAGTAGCAAAAATTCAAACTTTAATTCTAAACGTCAAAAAGGGTGGAAAATGATCATGAAAAAGTGTTTTTGGTGCAACTTGACTGAAATTATAAGGAGACTTAATGTCAAAAAGGCCAAAAAACATTAAATGCAAACGCATAGAATACAACCCATTTAGTATCAACCTCATACTCTGACACATCCAAAATCTCTCACAACGCTGTAGCGACAAGTTTTATCGCCATTATCTCCACCATTTACATACTAGAGGTCAAAAATGAATGTGAAAAGCCATTGAAACTCAAGAGAGAGTGTGGAGAGATAATGTGTTCTATTGAGCACAGAGAAAATGAATGTAAAATCTGCTGAGCTGTATGAAAATGAACATGCTCCTATCCTCCGATCCTTCATTTGATATCCACTACAGCACAGAGCGCCGGTGAGCAGCTCACTTCACATCTAAAGTGTCCGATAAGAGACTGCTGAACGTCTGCGCTCGGTTCCACTACATCAGCGCTGAAGCCAAAGCCTGTTCACTGTGGATACTTGTGGAGTTAGCACACTCATTCACATACTAGAACACAGAGAGACAGTTAGAGCGAATTAAAAAATAAATCAGCAAGTAAAATGGGCTAGAAAGAGCCGTGCTTATATGTTGAGTGCGGTGCTCATATGATCTTGAAGTGTAAATCTTCTCATACATTTACAGAAGTGGGGTAAACTGGCTCTACAAAAGGACAAAATCTGAAGTTTCGGATCAAAATAAAACACAAATCTGCTTCCAAGGATAAATTATCAATGTAGTCTATGCTCTTAGAGTTAATCACCGATCATATAAAACAATAACTGTTATTTTTATAAGTATTTCTGGTCATTTTTACTACATAATAAATAGTTCACTTAATTTTCGCTAATATTTTCTCTGTTATAGCGCCACCTTTTGTCTGAACATCATCCAAGTTTACATGCTTCCTCATACTCATAATATACATATATACACCAAATTTTGTTAAAATTGTTTATTGCATTCAAAAGTTATTACCCTTTAAGTAAAATAGGCTATGACCAAAACTATTCATTACTTGGAGCAGCCATGTTGATTTTCTTTAAGTTGAATGTTTTTTTCCACTGGGATCTGACAAAAGGATTAGTTTATAAAAGTAAATTTAATACAAAATCCAATATAACAACAGAACCACTGAACTCAGTTCCTAAGGGTTGTTGTTCAGTATTTTGAAGCCATTTAATATGAATGTTTTTGTCTAAGTTAAACACAGAATATAGACATTCTTATTGCGGCTGTCGACGTTAATGCATGCATTTAATTTTAAATCCTAATAACGAGTTAAGATAATTTAACACAAATAAATGACTGAAGCACGTGAAATTGCGTCATTAATGTAATTTACATCACGCAGTTAGATGATCTTATAGAAGTTTATCATACGGAGCATCTACAATGACGCACGCACCTGCACATTTCTATTCTTCTAACTCTTTAACTTGATTTCGTTTCAGTGTTTGTGATCAGATCATTTTAAGTTGCTAAAGGTTTTCAGTCCAATGATCCAGTAAGCAAATTCATTCAAACAAACAGTCCAAAACAACACTAATGTAAAAAAACAAAACAACAGGCCGATTACATCAGATGACAGAGAGAATAGAGACTCCTGTTGGTTTTTTCAGTGAATTATTAACTTTACACATTTAGACCTGTGCTTTGATTTAAAACACAAGCTCTGTTATATTCTGTGATTGTTTCTGAAGAGAAATACAGTGTGAAATAGACTGAAATGAACGTCAAAACATCCCACCACTGTATATATGATGATATGATGATACGAAATGCGTTTCTCGGCTGGATAAAGCAAACCAGCTGGTAAAGGTTTGATGGACGAGGATTGAATTCGAGGTAAAGATGATTGCGGTGACGCCCAGGAGTCGTAAGAACCCATGCGTGAGTCTGTTACACTGAAGCGCAAACAAACCATCCGTGTATGTGTGCTCTCGACGCAGTGATCGCACATTGCATTTATGTACAGACACATTGTTTCCACACACATTCAGGATAAGGATTTGATTTGTCATGTGTATGTTGCTGTGTTTGGTATCAGGTCAAGTCGGTTTTTTGTTGTTGGTTTTTTTGGCATCTCCGTGTGGTCCTGTTCGGTCGCACCTTGACTTGTCTAAACTGTAAACAAGCTCTTTGCTGTCAAACTGTACACTATACACTGTGAAATCTGAAAGTTTTTTTCTGTAATGTTTTATTTTTCTTGTGTGTGTTTTGGTATGCATACATTTAGGAATTGTATGGACTCCTTTTATCAGTTGGTTATTTGGAGTTTTTTTTTTTTTTTTTTAAAGACATTTACCTTGAAAAAAGCCTGCAGAAAAATACAGTTTTGTGTGAATCATCCTTCAATCTGAAGGTTTGCTTTGCTGGATATAGGAAATTATGACAAAATTAATGTATTTAAAGATGAATGGTGTATGCTTTATTTCACGATAAGAGTGCGATTAATTGCAATACATTTTTTTATCTATTGACAGCTCTAAATCTTACACATCACTGAGAGTCATAAATAACCACCAAGAAGTTTCAAGATGGCCCCCGTTAATCTCTGAAATCTGATTGGCTGACATGAAAACACATGAGAAGAGTATAAGACCAATCCATTTCAACCAGAGAGATCAATAAAAGGCAAGAGGGTCAATTAAGTGATGACCAAACAGAAAAGATGTGTAAATGGAGGAAAGAAGGATGAGAGAGAGAAAGTAGCATGAGTCGTGGACGTGTTTTAAACCAGATAAAAATACAGTGAGACAGAAATAGATGGATTGATGCGAAGCCAGAGGAAAAGAAGGACAGAAGAGAGAAAATAGAGAGCAACCATGATCTCTTTCCTTGCTATTTCTATTCCCATCCTGACAGATCATCTCACTATCATAGATAATGTAGTTCTTAATTAGGAATTTGACAATTAAACCTTTTAGAAAAAATATAATAGTTGATGTCAAATTGAATTGTGGTTACAACAGAAGCATATATCATCACTTAAAGGGGTCCTATAATGCCCTTTTCACAAGATGTAAAATAAGTCTCTGATGTCCCCAGTGTGTATATGAAGGTTTAGCTCAAAATACCCCACCGATATTTTTATATAGCATGTTAAAATTGTAACTTTTTGAGGGTGAGCAAAAACGCACCGTTTTTGAGTCTGTCCCTTTAAATTCAAAACAAGTCGTTTGTTGTAGTCCTTTAAAAAACGATTTCTTTAAAAGCAAATTTCATGCTCAAACAGCAACACTCATAAAGTTAGAAAAGTGAAATCATAATCAACAACCCCTTTAACACTCTTAGAGCTCATATCTTGGGTCATATTTTATTCTTTATTATTAAGGATCAATGTCTTTTGAATGGGACTTTAACTTTCCGAACCTGAATGCTGATCTCTATTGTGCTTTTGAACACTACAGTCTTCTCAATCACTCCTCTAAACAACTGACAGATTCTGGTGTCATTGCCACCACCCAGAAATCTCCTTGAGCAGAAAGTAGAACGCGCGCATCTGATGGTAGTGCTTAATATAACAGGAGGCCAAACACAAGGTCAGTTTCTCGTGATGTTATTTCATCAGTCACTGCTGACTAACAGGGTATTTTTGTCCAGGAAGAGAGAAGGTGGAATACTTTGAACATCTATCTGGACTGTGAAATAAATATCTAGAGAACAGATTATCAGAGAGATCAGCTGGTGGGCTCTTCTGCCTCGAGGCTAGTAAGAAAACACCTAGCAAGTTCAATGCTGTAGGAACTGAATCAATCTGGAACAGGCAGACAGAGAAATAAAAAGATGGAGAGAGGCTCAGTTTGAGGAACGTGATGAGCTAAAGACCTAAAGAGTTACTGAGATAATAGATCTGCTAACCTAATAAAATACTTGACCCTGGTGACCATAGGAATGCAGTGTTTCCAAATAATTAGATAAGTGGCCCGCCATAGTGTAATCTGTGCCTCAAGTTTCATAATGAACCAAAAAAAAAAAATCATAATAACATAAAAGGTCTCTAACATTGTTTTGTGCCATTGCTTTAGCAAAGTATCTGTCAAATTACCTAAAATATGGCTTTTTGTGCCATTATCAAATCATAAAAGACTTTTTAATTTAATTAGTAAGTATATTGTCTGTTTGCGTTGCGCGCTTTAAAGCGAAGTGCGATCAGTGTTTTAGACGTCTCATAAAGGCTCACACAGTGAATGAATGCAGTGAACTCCATCTCTGCACTGAGTTTAGCGTGCATTTGGGAAGGTACCGAGCACTTATCGTTTCTAAATATGCAAATTAATGATTACCGCAATTTCAAAATAAAAGTTTAAATCCTTGCACTGAGTTTGCATGTTTTGATGTCCACATGTTCTTGTTCAAGAAATTACACTGGATATATTATTTATATCGTAAAGAAGTTGCCCAATATGAAAGATTGAACTAATAAAAATGTCACGATTTCCACAAAAATATGAAACAGCACAAGTACAACGGTTTTCAATATTGATGATAATAAGACTGTAAGCACAATAAGCACATTAAGTAAACACGGTTAATTTTGATTTTATGAAGCCTTTCAGGGTTTGTCAAACATATTACAGACAAGTGGCTTTAAAAACAGGATTCTCTCACAGCTGGAGTTTATGGGTAGAAAATGAAAAGAGAAACATTTTTCTTCAGCATTAAAGAGAGCATCAGCCTTTCTGTGGGAAAGACTCAAGAAGAAGTTTCTGCTGTACGAGACGCTGAGTGTGTGATCCTGGTTGCTCAATTAATCCCGGTTAAGTCGAGCACAGCAATCTGATACAGACATTATTACAAAACTCATCCTACATCCTTCAACTAATCCCAAAGATGATCCTTATCCACAGAGAGGGCTTCTGTGCTGATAAATATCCAAACTAAAGGCCTAATTAAACAACCGTGAACAAAGGTGAACTAGAGGAGAACAGGAGCGTGCAGCTGCTGAAATGCTGTTAAAAAAACAAACTAAGCCTTAAAAAAATCAATGTATCTAACCAACTGAAATAAGACAAATTCAGTCTTATTTGTGGAGGGTTCTCTGAAGAAAATACGTGCTTGCCTGTACATTTTGAATGATGCATGATAATATATTAAATAAAGTTGCAAATAAAGATTAATGGAGTGCATTTTACAGGAAAATACTATTTTTCTAATTCGAAACGTCACCAATCTTATGCTTGTCATTTTGTTTGCAATATTTACTAGCAATTTTTCAGTGTAGAGTCAGGGTTTGCAACAGATCATCTGTGTGTCTAAAACTTTGCAATAACCTTTAAGCAGAGCATCTGCTCCGTAAAATGAGGTAAGAGTGTAAAAAGCGAATGGCCACCCGTTTTTCTCTTTTCATCTGCAGATGAAAGAAGGATTCTGGGATAACTGCAGTTACTTTAAACGGCCTTTCAAACAGCGCTTTGAAGAGGAGGGTGAATTAAGAAGATGAATAACAGTGCCGTGCAGCGATTTCCTCTGTTTATTTAAACATGTAAAAAGATGACAGTCTTCTGGAAATGTCAAATTTATGGATCAAGACAATCTGCATAAGTAGGCTCAGGAACAGAGAAGGCTAATCACAGACATTTTAAAGCAAAATTCTGCCTTATACCAGCTTAATGCTTGCATTAGCCTAAAATTTGGCCTGTGGCTTTACAATGCATTTAGTGGTGTTTGCTAAAGCAAGTGTTACGCATACTTAATGGTGTTAGTGATCTGGACGTGAATGATATCTCAAATCAAGACATATCTATAGGGCCAAGATTTCATAGAGATAAGCGACCAAATAGCAACCATTAGGAAAACTGCAGCATCATGCCAGCAATTTTTGCAATGCTAAAACACCAATCACATTTTCTTCAGAAATTGTTGATATTCCCCTCGAGATTTTCATAATGCCTTCTGGGATTACTTTATCCATTTCTGAAACATTAAATCCTGTTTTAATTTGGCAAAAACGAGGTATCTTGCACCGATATATAATCCGGTATAAAAAACAATATACATTTTCATGTTACGGCATATAACTGATTAATGCCAATATAAAACTTAGCTACTATTTTGTTAAAATTAATGAAAAAATAAAGCTCTAAAAACATAAAAAATAAATACTAAAAGTGAATTTAGGCATCACATAAAATCTTTACTGATTTGTATAAAGTAAATGTAAGAATAACTTTTATATTGTTCGTTATATTTCAAGATTGAACACTTATTTCACAGATTGAAGAAACTTAGATTTACTTGATTATCCATACATAACTTTTTATTTCTTTAGAAAAATCATGTTAAAATTTGAGTATCAAATATTTTTGAGGAACTTTGTTCAGCTCTCAATAATCATTGCATCGCATTATTGCTTTACATTTTCCACCACAATAAAAAATTACAGGTTTGATCATAAAACTAAGCATTTAAATTAGTACTGTCAAAACGATTAATCACGATTAATCTCATTTATCATGAAAGTTTGAAAATATACAATATATGTGTTTGTGTGTGTGTGTGTGTGTGTGTGTGTGTGTGTGTATACACACTACATGACTAGCAAATTTCTGAATTTTATCTAATTTTGTGGCCATATAATATTAGCATCTGTACCAAATTGCATATTTACATAATATATGGTAATCATGTGTGCTAGCCGCATGCCATATAAAACATTGGCAGCTCACTGGGTTTTGAAAGCATGAATGCTGTACTCGATTCATCATGTGCTACTAAGATACACACAAACCCAAAAATACACGTCACAGTATTCCTCATTTAAAAAATTCATGCGCAGAATAAAGGGGCGGGGCCTGGTTGAGTTAGTTAGTAGTGTGTTAAACTACCGGTTATGGTAAGGGGCGGGACATTTCCCAAACACACTCAAAGCACTTGACCAATCACAACACACTGATCCAGCCGACCAATCAGAGCACAGTGTGCTTTTCAGGAGGAGGGGCTTCATAGAGACAGGAACTAAACAGGAGTGTGTTTCCCGTACAACGGTGTAACTCGGTGCTTAACTACCATAGTACAATACATTGTTGAAGAAATCAACTAGCTAGTTTCCCGAAAACATATTGTCACAAATTTTTGTTCAATCACGTTGGTTAATGATGTCATTAGCTTGGTGTAGTAATAACTTCTTTTAATGAATCTGTTTGAGATCGAATTAACGCTAGATGTTTTGCTAGAAATTACAGACATGGCTCCTCACGACTATTTCTCATTTTTCTCAGTTATTTTGCTTTATTTCCAGATTCAATCATAGACTCGTTCTTACGCACCAGAGCTCGTTCACACATGCGCACTCTTTAAAAACGACCCTTTAAATCTCTTGACAAACTAAAAGACGTAAATGACATTTGTATGTATTCTTAATAAAAGATACAGATTGTACTGAATGTCAGCTTGCTTATTTTGCTCAAGATAAGGATTTATTGAGTCCGCATGTCATGCAAACTAGAAACTACTCTTCTAACCACAGGTCGACGCTGTCGTTCCAAACACACACTTGTTTGTGAATGTTTGTAGGAACTATAGTTTCGGGAAACACAGACTCGTTGTACTGATGATAATGACAAAACTTGCGACCATAGTTGGATAACGATGCTTTCAGGAAACAGAGCGTTACTGACAGACTGGGATTAGAGGAGCTGCAACAATGTGAAACATGGGAAAATAATGTGTTTTCAACATTCAAGCATAAAAACTTATTCTAGTAGAGCCTAAAAACAAAATCAAGCCTAATTAAGCCCTTTTTCTAAGTCCCCTTTATTATTCTGTCTCTTCTCAGGAAGGCGATCTTGCTATAAAGCATCTTGCTCTAAACCGGCCACACCAGACGACTCCAGCGGCCCCGGACTGTCAGGGTGTCTGGATGAGCCTTATTAAGGGCTGTTAGTCCTGAATGTCATGTTTGTACAGCTCTAGTGTGAAGAAAATGAGCTCCACTGAGAGAGAGAGAGAGAGAGAGAGAGAGAGAGAGAGAGAGAGAGAGACGCTTCTATCAGCGCCTCTCCACAAGCTGTTGAAACAAGGAGTTTCTGAAAGTCAGCTGTCCTCTTGGAGTAACGAGATAACACTGGTTCTGCCGAAGCCGCGAGACGCATTTAACACTGAAAACTGGACTGTGATTAAATGTTGTGGGAGCGCTGATGAAATTCTTCCACTGTATTCTGGCTTAGCAGATCGATATTAATGAAATGATAATGTTCTGAGTTATTTGAATTAATTTTTCAAATAATAGCATAGCGTCAGCAATGCCAAGTAGTACGAAGAAATCTGTAAAATCTGTAGTACGATCTAGTGTAATAATATGACTGATTCTGCAACAAAAATAAAAACTAAAGTAGATAGATAGTCTAAAAACTAAATTATCTATTTAAGATTTTTACACACCGACACATGTTGTGTTTTCATGTTTTATGGGGACTTTCCATAGACATTATGATTTTTATACTGTACAGACTGTATATTCTTGTGGCGAACAGGACGGCCGAGGGACGTGAGAGAACGGCGCGAGGCCGGTGGTGCGATTGCTAATGAGCAACACCTGTTAGGCACACCGGTCTCGCATCTCTCACGGAGGAGCGGAAGCATAAAGGAGGAGCGACGACGTTGATGATCGAGAGAGGACCAGGCCTGTATTTTAGTTGTGTTTTGTTTTTGTATTTTACTTTAGTTATATTTATTTTCGGTAGCCAGCAGTCGTCCGCGAGGGGCTGCTGGCGGTATTTTCGTTTGTTTGTTTTATTTGAAATAAATTATATATTGATTGTTCGCCGGTTCCCGCCTCCTTCTTCCCTGAACATTGCTACACTGGTGCCGAAACCCGGGAAGAGGGAGGAACGCGCTGTCAGAGAGTCCACGCGGGTGTGGGGAATCCGCGGTGCCATCGAGCATGGTGCGCGAGTCGCCGCCGCTCGCCGTGGGCCGGAGCCTGCTGCCGTCCACCAGTGAAGGGGAGGAGCAGGGAGCGGGGGACTCCTGCCGTCTGCCCAAGGCACCCGAGGAGCCGTCGCCGTCCACCGGGCGGCGGAGGAGCGTCGAGCCGTCCACCGAGGGCTACCCAGCGTCGCCGCCAGGCACCGCGGAGGAGATCGCCAGCTGGTGGGGGACCAGATGGCAGCGCGTTGTGGGAACCGGACCAATTTTTTTTTTTTCCTCTCTCCCCTCTCTCGATCTGTCGCTCCTCATGCTTCCGTCTCCGTTTCCCTCGGTTTGTCTGTCCATACTCCCCAGGGATCGCCGCCGCCGGGGGGGGGGGGGAGTAGGCACAGCCTCGTGGGTACCGCCCGGCCTGTGAGGGGCGATGGGGGTATGTGGCGAACAGGACGGCCGAGGGACGTGAGAGAACGGCGCGAGGCCGGTGGTGCGATTGCTAATGAGCAACACCTGTTAGGCACACCGGTCTCGCATCTCTCACGGAGGAGCGGAAGCATAAAGGAGGAGCGACGACGTTGATGATCGAGAGAGGAACAGGCCTGTATTTTAGTTGTGTTTTGTTTTTGTATTTTACTTTAGTTATATTTATTTTCGGTAGCCAGCAGTCGTCCGCGAGGGGCTGCTGGCGGTATTTTCGTTTGTTTGTTTTATTTGAAATAAATTATATATTGATTGTTCGCCGGTTCCCGCCTCCTTCTTCCCTGAACATTGCTACAATTCTATTCCCTTACACTAACCCTATCCCTAAACCTACCCATCACAGGAGACATTCTGCATTTTTACATATTCAAACAACATCACTTAGTATGATTATCAGCTGATTTCCTCATGGGGACCAAAAAATGTCCCCACACGAACAAGGATTTCGGATATTGCCATCCTTGTGGGGACATTTTGTCCCCATAACGTAGGGTTTACCAGGTCACACACACACACACACACACACACACACACACACACACACACACACACACACTAACCTGACCCCTAAACCTGCCTATCACACACACACACACACACACACACACACACACACACACACACACAGCCACACAAACCTGACCCCTAAACCTGCCTATCATACACACACACACACTAACCTGACCCCTAAACCTGCCTGTCACACACACACACACACTAACCTGACCCCTAAACCTGCCTATCACACACACACAGACTAACCTGACCGCTAAACCTACCCATCACACACATCACACACACACACTAACCTGACCCCTAAACAGCCCATCACTCACACTCACACACACACTAACCTGACCCCTAAACCTGCCTATCACACACACACAAACCTGACCCCTAAACAGCCCATCACTCACACTCACACACACACTAACCTGACCCCTAAACCTGCCTATCACACACACACAAACCTGACCCCTAAACCTGCCTATCACACACACACAAACCTTACCCCTAAACCTACCCATCACACACACACACACTAACCTTACCCCTAAACCTACCCATCACACACACACACACTAACCTGACCCCTAAACCAGCCCATCACTCTCACACACACACACACACACACACACACACACACACACACACACACACACACACACACACACACACACACACACACACACACACGCTAAAGTAATGGACACAATGATGGATATTGTCTTTAGTCTCAGTAATATTTCGTCCTAATGACCTCCACTGTCTGATTTCATCAGTTTCACTCGTATATCAGTTAAAACACTCCGCTGGAACAGAAGACTAGCAGTAAAGGTGAAGTTCATCTGTCTTGTATTATAAGACAATATCAAACACTGCATTCAGAAGGAGTCTATCACAAGTGATTGGATCACGTCTTCTGGAGCCGGAGGGCTGATCTTTCACATATTGTTCCGGCTCTCCATTGGTCTGTCAGGAATGATCCAATAACAGTCCAATAACAGTCCCTAAAGTGCAGGAGTATAACCCTAACCCAGATATACAGATGAAGAGAAAGAGGCAGACACCCGCTGATACACCACACACACTCCCACAGAGAAACAGATCAAACACACATTATCACGCAGCTCTCACACAGTCTGTCCATCCATCCATCTATCTGTCTGTCTGTCTATCCATCTATCACAGTATGTCTGTCTGTCTGTCTGTCTATCCATCTATCACAGTATGTCTGTCTGTCTGTCTGTCTGTCTATCCATCTATCACAGTATGTCTGTCTGTCTATCCATCTATCACAGTATGTCTGTCTGTCTGTCTATCTGTCTATCTGTCTGTCTATCTGTCTGTCTGTCTGTCTGTCTGTCTGTCTGTCTATCTATCTGTCTGTCCATCTGTCTGTCTGTCTGTCTGTCTATCTATCTATCTATCTATCTGTCTGTCTGTCTGTCTGTCTGTCTCTCTGTCTGTCTGTCTGTCTCTCTGTCTGTCTGTCTGTCTGTCTGTCTGTCTGTCTGTCTGTCTGTCTGTCTAGCTAGCTATCTCTCTGTCTGTCTGTCTATCTATCTATCTGTCTGTCTATCTGTCTGTCTGTCTGTCTGTCTATCTGTCTGTCTGTCTAGCTATCTATGACAGTATGTCTGTCTATCTGTCTGTCTGTCTGTCTGTCTGTCTGTCTGTCTGTCTGTCTATCTGTATATCTATCTATCTATCTATCTGTCTATCTGTCTGTCTGTCTGTCTGTCTGTCTGTCTATCTATCTATCTGTCTGTCTGTCTGTCTAGCTATCTATCACAGTATGTCTGTCTATCTCTTTATCTGTCTGTCTATCTCACTATCTGTCTGTCTGTCTGTCTGTCTATCTCACTATCTGTCTGTCTGTCTGTCTATCTATCTATCTGTCTGTCTGTCTGTCTAGCTATCTATCACAGTATGTCTGTCTATCTCTTTATCTGTCTGTCTATCTCACTATCTGTCTGTCTGTCTGTCTGTCTATCTCACTATCTGTCTGTCTGTCTGTCTATCTCACTATCTGTCTGTCTGTCTATCTATCTAGCTTGTTTAAAGATTAACTTTGCTTTTAAAATGTACAATTTTTACTTCCATTTTGCTAATAAATTTCACAAATAAATCACAATGAAACGCAAGAAATTACTGAATTATTCAAAACTTTGAATTAAACATGAAACTTAAGTAGAAAGAGTGACATTTTCTTGTAAAACTTACTCCAATAATCTTTGTCATTTTTTTGAGTGAATATAAAAATTAAAGTTACATAATTTTTTGTAAATACAATTCAATTTAATTCTACACTGATGTTCATTCTAGCCACAGAAAGATTGAATTCTTTTAAATAATTGTATACTTTACCGCCGTCAGTGTATGAATGAGTGAGTGGGTGAATGTGAGGCAATACGTAAAGCGTTTTGGTGGCCATGGGTCTGCAGTCCATTTACCATTTACTTTTATTGTGCAAGGAGGCATTAAATTGATCAAAAGTGACAGTAAAGACATTCGTATTTCAAATAAATGCTGTTCTTTTGAACTTTATATTAATCAAAGAATCCTGAAAATAAATGGATCATGGTTTCCACAAAAATATAAAGCAGCACAACTGTTTTCAACATTGATAATAATCAGAAATATTTATTGAGCAGCAAATCATCATATTAGAGTGATTTCTGAAGGATCATGTGACACTGAAGACTGGAGTAATGATGCTGAAAATTCACAGGAATAAATTACATTTTAAAATACATTCACATAGGAAACAATTATTTTAATTATAATTATATTTCACAATGTGTTAACTACTGTGAACTAATAAAGTAATATTCATTAGGCCTAAATTAATACATAATTATATTAATATAAATATTACCGTATTTGATCAAATGAATAAAGCCTTGGTGAAACTTTTTTTTTTTTTTTTTTTTTTTTTTTAAAGTACCGACCCCAAACTTTTGACTAGTATACTAACTTAAATGTAAATAGCATTTCTGTATTCTGTTTGCAACCTCAGATATAATTCAGGAACTGAATGGGAATTTAAAAAGGCAATCTCAATTCAATTTTGAACGGTGCAAAACCCTGAAGGTGTGCTGCAAGTTTTTTGAGTCTGTAAAATGAATCTTCTTCTTCCTCAGATGCACGCTGGGCTCAGAGATTAGCAAACACACAGCGATGTTCTCATAACAGGTGTCACCACTCCACAGTAATTACATCAGCTCAGTCACTCTCAGCAATCACGCGCACGCGTAACAGCCTCGTCCAAATGTCACTGATGATGATGATGATAATGATGAAGTCAACAAAATGACAAACACCAGTGCTGATCTGAGACTGATCTGCCAAACCACACAAAGAATTAATAAGTGTGTAAAATCACATGCATTTGTGTTTTCAGCTAGTTAAAGCTAGCCAAGTTCCATATGGAAGTAAAATAATGGCAAATGTTTTTGAAACAAAAAGCCTGTTGAATTGCACTACTTGAAAAAAATATGCATTGCATTAACCCTGCTTGTATTTTAATGCATTTTTATGGGCAAAAATTTTGCATGGTTGAATATTTAAGCTGTGAATATTTAAATTCAAAACATTCCAAACACATTTTCATTAGTAAAATTTCAATAATCCATATTCACCTTTCATATTTCACTTCCAAAATATTCAAACTGATTAAAAATACAACCTATAATATTCAACAGGCGGTTTTCAGAGCATTTTATTTCGCTTTGCAAATTCACTTCCACAAATTCAGTGGTTCAAATTCGACAGTAAATTCAACGTTGACGTCCAGGAACTGCAGGAAAAGCAGTGGATTACCGAGCATAATCTCCATCTGATGTTAGTCGACCTCACCAGCAGGGGGTGCAAGCAGAGCAACAGTTAGAGCAAGCCATTCATTCATAAAAACTAATTTACAACAATTGAGCATGCATTAAGTTTTTTGTGATGATTATATGGGTCAGTATATACGCGGAAAAGATGATAAAGGCACAAAAGCTGTTTTTAAATTTAATTCATTAACTTCATTGTTACTTTCCCTGTGTAGCCTTACAGCTTTTTCTACCATGAACGGGATAATAATCGGTTTCCCTAAATATCTCATCATAAGGATTCCCCTTCCATCAGGACAAAACGCTTAACGTTGCTTAATGGACTAATACAGTGATATAAAAGACCAAACTCGCACCTTATTGGGGAAGTATGCCTGCCTACATACATGTTAATATTCCTACATACATGATTAATCTGGGAAGGGTCATAGCACTTTCATATTGTTGTCCTATATTGTTAGTTAAACTGTAACGTAAGTGGCTTTGGACAAAAGCGTCTGCTAAATGACTAAATGTAAAATTGGCTTGACATTCGCACATTTAGGGACCATCTCTAAAGTAACATTGGTAGTCCTATAGGCCTAAATGTTTCTAACTTCAATAAATTGCGCATTATGCCTGCAATCACCTACATGAACACTTTACAGTTGGTTTTATGACTGCAAGTCGTTCACTTCAAATGCTATTGAAGTTAGAAACGTGTATACCAATGTCGTGTGTAACTTTAGAGACGGTCCCTAAATGTGCGAATGTCCAATGTCAAGCCAACTTATGCCAGTATCACTGAGAAACACTCAGCTTTAAACTTTGCGCATTAAGTTCATATTCGGAGTCCTTCTGCTTGCCTGCGAGTTTGGTCTTTTATATCACTGTATTAGTCCATTAAGCTACGTTAGGCGTTTTGTTTGTCCAGCAAGGGAATCCTGACTTATTGAGGGAAACCCTAGTACTGCATGCAGCACAATCCCCGCAATATAAGCTTGAGGCAACTAAACAACCAATAGATATGGCAAACTCAAATGTAACATTGGATCTGTATGTACATCCGCATCGGGGGAATAATCTCGTTCACGGTAGAGATGCATGTAGGCTACACAGGAAAAGTAATCGTGAAAACACTGAATTTCACATAAAAGATAATAATCACAGATACACTTACATTGTTGTAAATTAGTTTTTATGAATGAATGGCAAGGTGAGGTCGACTAACATCAGATGGAGATTATGCTCGGTAATCTACTGCTTTTCCTGCAGTTCCTGGACGTCAACGTTGAATTTACTGTCGAATTTGAACCACTGAATTTGTGGAAGTGAATTTGCAAAGCGAAATAAAATGCACCGAAAACCGCCTGTTGAATATTATAGGTTGTATTTTTAATCAGTTTGAATATTTTGGAAGTGAAATATGAAAGGTGAATATGGATTATTGAAATTTTACTAATGAAAATGTGTCTGGAATGTTTTGAATTTATATATTCACAGCTTAAATATTCAACCATGCTAAATTTCAGCCCATAAAAATGCAAACCCTAAAAATACAATGCATTAAAATACAAGCAGGGTTAATGCAATGCATATTTTTTTCAAGTAGTGCAATTCAACAGGCTTTTTCTTTCAAAAACATTTGCCATTATTTTACTTCCATAGTTCCACTACTAAAAATATTTAAGTTGAGATTACATGCTAATTTTAAGTTTAATGAATTAGCTTACTCATATTTTAAGTTAAGAGCAGTACAAAATAAAAAATCTGCCAGTTCTGCTTACTTAAACTTTGAATTTCTTAACTTAAAATATGTATGTAGCTGATTGCCTCAATTTGTTTTAGTTTTGCCAAATTATTTGGGTGTACAGTGCAATATGAGTGTATATACTATATAATAATAAAAAGTTTTTAATATAAAAAAATTAACAAGAACATTTTTAAAGTGACGATGCAAATTAATCACAGTTAATTTGAGTTTTAAATCATATTTTTTGTGGCTGAAGTTACATCAAACATGCTATTAAATCATCTCCTAATGTTCTGATAAATTCAAATCATCACTGATAAGCTGGGACAGAAAGAGGCAAGACCCCGCAGCCGCCTTGCATTAGCCCGGTCCTTTCCTTTCAACGGTTATAAAAAGGGGTCAAGTGATATTTCTCTGCCAGTTAAAGAGAGAAAAGTGTCTAGAAATGGAGTGTAACATTTGACAGCATCACATTCATTAAGCTCGGCTTCACGTGAACACCATTACGAGGGAAACTGATCATGTGCTGCACGTGACGTGACATTCAAGACCATGTAAAGACTCAGACAAACACCAATGAAGAACAACAACGGAATATGGAAAATGTAGCATTCGTCAGGTCATGGAATGTTCGAACATTCCGCTTGGATTCTACAACAAACCATCTTGACTAGATCAAAAACTGTTGCTGTGGCAACGAGGTAAGCGTCTGTTCTCCATAGAAACCAAAGTGTGCGGGGGAGCGACTTGTGTGGAGGAACAGGAGAAACATGACCAGACGTTAGCTACCTACTGTACACCACATTAAGTTGCTGTGGTTAGTGGAAGAAATGGCTGATTATTGGACAAAAGGAAAAGGGCCTCTGGGAAGAAAAGCTTTTACGTATGGTATGATGTTCACAACTCAAACCTCAAGAGGAATTTGAACTTACATTTTTCTATATGGAAAAAAAGCTGTCAAGTCACCTTTATTTATAGCGCTTTTTACAATATAGATTGTTTCAAAGCAGCTTTACAGAGAAAACAGGAAAATAATGCAACAAAGTTTCAAGAAGAAAATAGCATCATAGTCCAGCTTAAGTAAGTTCATTTATGGTTCATTTGTTGTAAAAAAAGGTTATTAATGTAGTTAATTTATATGTATAGCCACTCTGGAGAAAACAGTGATGTTATTGTCCAGCTCAGTTGTGTAATGTTGCATTTATTTGTCTACTGGTAATGTAATAATCTTTATTAAAATAAACAATATGAGATTTGCAATATATTTTTAGTTAAATAAACAAATCGGTATCTTTAATGTGATTTGATGTGCTTTTCTACCAGCTGTCTGACTCAAAGTTGGCTATTTAAACAGGTCATTTAATGACTCAACATCACCGTACGCAGAATTAAAACATAAGACCTGTAATTCAAAGTGTAAATGTTAAGCAACGGTCCCATAATCAACATGAAAACATGGAGATCTCACTCAAGGCTTTTACAGCTACATTTCTGAGAATTTGAGTAGGTTAATCATGTTAATTATTGAGTACCGCATATTCAGAGCCTTCATAATTGTTATTAATGTCTTTTATGGATAAAGCATGACACTGTGTGTGCAATGCATTTTTATGCATCACAATGTGACTTTGAGGTGAATGTTTAGGTGCAATACA
Organism: Meda fulgida; assembly: GCA_030578275.1. Classification (NCBI taxonomy): domain Eukaryota; kingdom Metazoa; phylum Chordata; class Actinopteri; order Cypriniformes; family Leuciscidae; genus Meda; species Meda fulgida. The sequence continues at coordinate 3,435,093 of CM060635.1, forward strand.
AAAACACGTTGGTGTAGGATTTACTTTGAAACTATTTCCCCTCAGAAATGGCAAGTAACTAGAGCTGTACAACTTTGCGTAATTTGAGAACTTTTTTTGTTGCTTGTTTAAACCAGAGATCACGAATCTCCAACGATTCTGAACAGACAACTAAACAGAATAACATGTAATAACATGTAATATAGTAGATAGGATCGGACAAAATGTTAATTGCTTCAGTTTATTTATAATATTTAATTAATCTGAATCAATATTAAATACAACAGTATTTGTATTACAACAGAATGATTCAATGACTCACTCATAAATACTTCACTTGTTTCATTACTGGATGAATCAGCGTTTTTAACGAATCTCTTGAATGAATGATTCAATGACAAATACATTTTTTAACAGTCGCTTGTCGCCACCTACTGGTGTAATGATGTAATGACACTCGTTATTTGAAGCGCCAAGTTCCTATGTTAATACTGCTAATAGACACAGGTGAATCATTGTCATTTAGCCTTGAGATCACATGGGTGTTTGAATTGAGATCATGATCTTTTGACAATGAATCGTGCAGCTCTACAAGTAACACAATGAATTAAATGTGAAATTTTAAAGTATAAAGGCTAAAATAGTATTTTCTTGTATAACTTACCCCTTCTTGTTTTAACAATGAAAACAATTTTTTACAGTGTACTTTGTGATTCAATTTGATACAGGGAAATATGATTCAATTCCAGCGGGCCGGAGTGTTTTCTGTTAGAACGGTGTCGTGTTAGCGGCCCTAAGTTAATGACAAATGATCGTTGCAACGGAAGTGAATCAATCAAAACTAACTTTAGCTGGACAATAACTTTATTCCAGAGCTGCTGTAAAGCCAAAACAATCTCTGTTACTTTAATTTCCTGTTATCTCTGTAAAGCTGCTTTGAAACATCTATATTGTTAAAAGCGCTATATAAATGAAGGTGACTTGACTTGACTTCCAAAACGATTCTCTGCAGCTTTAGTTTTGGATGTGTAAAATAAATATCACGGTATTTGGATCGACATGTACTTTTACAATAATCAAACTGATTTAACTTCAGAACTCTTTGTTGTACAACCAAGGTCCAAAATTAATATTTTAAGTCCCAAACTGCATTTTCACCAATGCTAGTAACTCCATAAGCTTTTACAACATTATAAAATTGAATTGTAAGAACAATAGTGTGTCTCTGAGTCTAATGCAAGAGACGTAGACGAGTCAAATCAAAGATAGGCCTATACTGTATCAAAGAAGATTCAAGGGTCTTCATCACTTCTACCTCAGTGGACAAAAATATCATTATTTTATTCATCAGGTTCATTCAGAACTCTATTCTTCACATTAAACCACCAAAACTAATAAATTGGGAACAAAATCTAAATTTGTGGTTGGTGAATTTTCATCTGCCTTTAACAAAGTTAATTTTGGACCCTCAATACATCAAAACAGACGAGCAGCCGATATCTCACAGGTCTTTATTCTGAGTTCAGACGCTCAGTATGATCGCTCTGTTCACTAGACAGACAGTTTCTCTTACCACTGATCCTGGAACAGCGACTGTACATGTAACAAAGCTCTGCGTTTTAGTGAGCAGAGTCAGCAGGTTACAGATGAAGAGCAGTGCATTTGATGCCGCAGACAGCACATCACATGATGACATGTGAAATTGCATTATTAATGCAACATTAGCATACGACAAACCCCAAGCATCGCCCCGGGCGTCTAATATCCAATGCCCCGATGAAACACCGTCAGAATTCCTCCACAAACATCAAAAGAGCGAACGGGTCATCTATAATCACCTGCGTCTGCGCGCAGCGCCCAGAACAAGGCATGGAAGATCTATCACAAGACGTCAAAAATGCCAGGCAAATGTCAGCGGAGCTCATATGAGGTCCTTTCCTTGACCTTCACTCCTCACTTATGTGTGTGTGCACACCGCTTTAACATCACTCGCACACACAAACACACGTCCATGAACTTATGCAGACATGCAGACGCTCACAAGGAAATGTTATTCTGGGGATGTCAACAAATCTCTCAGTTGCTGTTTAAAGGGGTCATGAACTACATTTTAATTTTATTTTATAATGTTCTCTGAGGTGCACTTTTTTTATTTTTACACCAAAAACATCCAAATTTAGAAGTAATAAGATATTTTTTATCCTATAGCATATTTAAATAAATTTCGGCGTCCCCGCCGTGACACATGTGGAATTGTCTTGAAAATGTCCGATGTTGAAAAATATCTCCTTGCATAGTTTCACATTTGCCAACAAAACCTCTTGTATTCCTCAGAGGCGTCATGGTTTTGTTGCTGGAGTAATCCTGTGTTTGTGTCTTATGTGTGTGAACTGGTGGGCGTCGAACTCGCATACTTCGAACTCGAGTCGAACCTGCATACTTACAAACTCACCAAAGCCGACCATCTCAGAGAAGAGGGAATAAAAGTAAAAGGATGAAGTAGAAGAGAAAGGAGAAAAATAAAAGCCTTTCCATTCACTCCTTACCTTGTATCGTGAAGTACAAAGCTAACTGTCACAGCTAAGCAAGTCACATCAAATAAAAACACTTTTCTTATCTGGACTTTTTCCTTTGAATGACGTGTGTGCGTGTGTGTTCCTCTATTCAGCCATTAAACACCCTGAACTGTTCACAAAGGTCTCTAAAGGGCGTGAACTCTTAAGCTAAAGAGTTAATGATGTAGAAGTGGGCGTCGATCTTCTGCACTATGAAATAATAATGTGACAAAATCTGAAACGAGTCGGTTTCTGAGCTTGGTTTATATAAAAGATGTTTTTGGACTAACAAGGAAGTTTTGAGTTCTGAAATTTAAATTTAGGATTTCTTTCTAGTTCAATTGCCTCTTACATGACAAGGAAAATTAGATTTCTCAATTCATGACCACTTTTTCAACCCTTTTTGAGGGATGCTGTAAAGCGACTTTTAAATGTCTTTGCCTGCTGTGGCTTTTTGCATTAAGGCTTGAATTTTGAAAGAAAAAGTCTGTCCTAATGCTGCTCAAAAACCATGTGATTTTCTTCTGTGGAACACAAAAGAAGCATTTCGAAGTGTTTTCCTGGCCGCTGTTTTCCGTGCAATTACAACAAATGAGGAGGGATGCATTCAAGCTTAAAAGCACCATAAAAAAAAAAAATCAGGAAATAATCATGAAAAATGGCCCATTTGAATTGTGCGCTACAAACTAAAGCTAAGATGAAATGTAAGTTGTTATTCAGAGCTGTTGTATTATTGTTAACTAAAACTACTGAAAAACATTTCTGTTAATTAAATTAAATTAAACTTTAACTGAAATAAAAATAAATAATTTTATTTCAGTTATTTTCAAAGGCAACATTTCATTTTTTTTAGTAAAACTGAAAATAACTAAACGAACTCAAAACAAATAGAAAAATGACAGAAACACAACAAAATAACTAAAATAAACTAAAATTTAAAATAAAACGGAAAATATGAAATCTTAAAATTATGAATAAATACTTTAATACTATATTAATTATACTAAAATAACACTGCCTGTAATTTATTTTATTTTAACACCATGTCAGCCGCAGTCTCGTGGTGAGAACAGTAGATAAAGAACAAAATATGTGCAATTATGTACAATTAACTAAATAAAACCATATAAGAAATTTACAAATAATACAAGACAAAATTTATAAAATGTAATGTAATGTAAATGTCAAAAATGTTTCTTTTGCTTTTTTTTTTTACATTACAAACTGCAGTAAAATATGTTTAATCAAAGTTGTGAACTGAATCAACAGATTCATTGAAAAGATTTGATTTAAAAAAAATATTCATTCACAAATTGCAGTCATTAATGTACAAGTTGTACGGGCTACTTTTATGAAAGTTGAATGTGTTTTCACACCTTTAAAGTCCCCTGTGCTTGAAAATCCAGCTTTTAATGTTGTTTATATGTCTATGTGGTGTTTTTAATATGCTTTAGGACAAACCATGTATAAATTCACAAGTCGACAGCATTGCTGAGTATTTTCTCCTTAAATCTGCAGTGATCAAAGAGTCTCAAAAACACGGTTTGAAATCGCTGGTGTTTCTGACGTCACAAATTACCTTGTAACCAATCAGATCAACGTGTGATCGTCAGCGAGTGCATCTCTGAGTGAGTGAGTGAGTGAGTGGAGTGAGGCTCATTTGCATATTCATAGAGCCGCGTATACTAAATGAGGCAAGGGTGTCGAGTTACATTCAAGATATTTTAAAGGGGAACTTGGCAACTTTTTTAACTTAATAAAACTGTCTAGAAATCATTTGGATGGTTAAACAACCTGTTCTGGTGAAATTGGTGACCTTGCAACTTGGGGACTACCGTCCCGGCAAGATAGAAATTGGAAGTCTCGTGAGAAGCGAGAACGAGCGAGAAACACGAACTGCTGTACGGCAATTCGACATCAAAACACACGCAACCCTCGATACTAGCTAGAATTAATACAAGCGACGATAGATCATTCACACGTTCCAGCGAAACGACAAAAGAGACGGTTATCGGCGGAGGTGAAAGAGAGGAAGAAACGTTTTGACACAAGAGTAAACGTTGGTCGTGCGTTCATTGAGTGAGTGGCGAGAGCTAAAAGAAAGTTAAGAATGCAAAACAGATGCTGACCTTTCGTTTCTGCTAATGCAATTGCAAGTACGACTTTGTTTTCTTTATTCCTTATTCTTGTAAGTGTTTCTAAATGTGTTCAATCCATGACCGTCTGTGGTAGTTAGCTGACTGGCTAGCGAGCCAACGTGTTTGTATTGAGTACGGTAGATTGCTATCTGTTGTATTGGGTTGCTGCTATCTATGTGGCAGACAAATATTGTCATATATGCTCCGCACGATAAAGTTGTCCGGCTCCGATAATAACAAATGCACATGAGCAGCGTCAGAAAGCGGTAGGCTGCGCAAGCGAGATGTTTTTACTACAGTGTTGTGAAATATATACGGCCCACAGCTGTAGGGGGAGCTCGTGAGAAAACATGCGACAACAAAAGTGAAGATCAGCGAAGAAATGACTAGAGTTGCCGAGTTCTGCTTTAAGGTATGAAGAATTCTTTTTCAAGGAAAAAACATTTCAATATGTCATTTTGGTGATCAAAGATGAGTTTTAAGTGATAAAATTATTGACTAAAAGCATTTTGAAAGCCTCAGTCCCCATTCATTGTTGGTATTGCATGGAAAAAGAGCGACCAAATTCTTCATAATATCTATAAAACTTAGGAAAGAAAGTCAAATGATGATGCACGAGCACAGCGAGTATGTGACGTTCTGCTCAGACTCTTCGTCAGCATGATTCAAACTCCTCATCTCGTTCTCCTGAGCAGAAAACACACTCGCTCTCGTGACCTGGAGGGGTTTCCCTGCACAAGCACTGAGCGTTTATATTCTTAATTTCATTTCCCCAAAGCCTGCTCCTCACAGAATCATTACAGACATCTTAGGAGACAAATATGGTAAATGGTAAATGGACTGCATTTATATAGCGCTTTCACAGACCCACTGGGCCACCAAAGCGCCTCACATTCACCCATTCACACATTCATTCATACACCGACGGTGGTGTCTGCCATGCAAGGCACCATCCAGCTCGTCGGGAGCAGCTGGGGTTAGGTGTCTTGCTCACGGATACCTCGACACTTGGTCAGGTGGAATCGAGGATTGAACCACCAACCTTTCGGTTTGTAGACAACCTTCATGAACCACTGAACCACTGAGGTTGCACAAATTGCACATGTGAACTCGCCATGAAAATCTATAAAATATGAGCCAGAACTGACAGCAAATAAAACAAATAACAGGTTAGCCAGAGCAGAATGTGGTGCACAAAATGGTCCAAATAAAAGACAATCAATCTGAGACTACAACCTACAGCACAAAGCCCACATCTAGAGCTCCATCCAGAATGTCCCATTAGCGCTAACCATCGCCACTGCTGTTTAATGGAGTCATTACGCTCAAATGATGACAGACAGGTGTGTTAGACTGGCCGAAGGAAAAACGGCCACACACACTCACACGACAGTGTTAATGCTGTTTAGAGAAGTGTAAATGCATCATATGCATGTGGCTCTGCACAAACAACATCTGTGCAAATTACTGAATGTCAAGAAATACTGTACACGTATCATTAAATAAATACTCATTTATTGCAATTGAAGCAGGACACGCAATGATTTAAAATTAAGCAAAATAATAATTATTAGTAATGTGTTGGCCGCTTTCGAAACACGCTTTGTGAAGCTTCGAAACATTTTCAAATCATTCTTTTCCAACCAGTGATTCAGAGCGTGTCAAACGGCCAAAGTCGCGTGATATCACTAAACGAGTTTCCGTAACTTTTAGGAAACATTTGGAAATGTCAATGGTTTGCAGCTAGGGGGCGATGATCAGAATATGTTTTTTTTTTTAAAGATTAATACATTTGAAGACATTTTTAATGACACATTTGTATTATAAAAGAGGAAGAGTTTAGGGTATTGGCCGGATTGCCAATATTACCAAGCTTTCCATAAAACAAGCCCTACAATTTGATCAAATTGTCGACAACAGCATCACATACAGTACAGTAATGTACAGTATTTGCCCAGAAATAATGGTAAATAAGCCTTCCCTTTAGCAGAACAACCTTTTCTAGACTTTGTGTTAGGCTACCGGCTTTACTCATGACATTATTATTGGTTGAGGCATTTTCCGCTAGTAGTGCCTTCAGCTGGTGATGCCGATCAATGTCTCGGTCTTTTCTTCATTTCAAAGAAATAGGCTACACTGTGACCTGACACAATCGCAATTCTTTATATGCATATTTTATATTCTCTCTGTAAATATTTTATTATTAACTGTTCTTTTTATATCTGTATCTCTTCAGGCTAAATAATATATATACAAAACATGAAAATTATTTGAAAGATTTAGTCATTCTCTTAATCATTTGGTGCCCCAGGGCACTCGCCCAATCCCGTCAATGGATAATCCGGCCCTGCAGTGCACGAACACAAGCGGAAGTGATAAAAGCGAGCATAGAAGTCAAGTCGGTACAGACATAACAGGCTGTGATAAATTTCCATTGTCTTACCTGAGCATTCAAATGCATGAATATTTAAATAATTACATTGATATTCAAAATGGTAAGCAAGCGCTGCTTTGTTCACGGTTTGTATATCTGCAGTCCTAGTTTCAGTTTCCCTTTTTCAATGACAAAATAGACTGATCTAGCCAGATACTTGCACGTATCGCAGGCGCAGAACGTATGTTAGTTGACAGTCGCCTTTAGTCCTTTTGGTGTGTTCAAGCGCAGCGTTTGGCTGAGACGCAGCCAACAACACATCAGCTTTCATTGTCACTGGCTCTTTGACGTCGGCTTGGTGTGTCCCCCATTATTTTCGATAAAACACTTGCATTTTATTTGTTAGCGATGTCCCAAGCCGAACTTAAGGATCAGTATTGGGGCCGATTACGCTTTTTTTTAACTACTCTGTATCGGCTATCCTGAACCCCAATTCGAGCTTCCATGATTAGCATATTTGATGCGCTCTTTTGTAATAAAATCACATTTATTTACAGTTTCTTTTTTATCTGCCGTCAGATCTGAGACTTGAAGCGTTGCTATGTGTAGCCTCTTGCTTAGTTTGGACTTGACTGACATTCATCATATTATGTATATTATTTGTTATATTGGAATTACTCTAGTCTGTAGTGATAGATGCCCATTTTTTTTACATTTGAGCCCATGAGAAACTCTCTGCACATTCCTGTATGCACTGGATTGATTTGAATAACTTTAATGTGCTTCAAGTGTGCACCAAGCAGGAAAATTCTAGTATCGGATCGGTATCTGCACAGCAGATACTAAATATTCAATGACTCGGATGGGTTCAGGGGCACAAAAGACTTGATCGAGTTGCATTTACACAGTTTCGACCAGCATGTGGCTTCCAAATAGTGAATGATTTTGCAAAGTTGATTCAAAGTTTCAAAAAACGTATTTCTCCCATCACTAATAAACATATTTGTTTTTATCTAGTTTAACTAGCATCTCTGATTTAAAGCATGATAAGCGATTAGAGATGATAAGCTCAATCAGTGAATCAGTTCAAACTGTCCATTTCAAAGATCGGATTAAAACTCTGATTTGTTTTGTGTCACCACATGAAGTCTGTAAAGGCTATTAAACATTGAGATATGGTATACAAGATACATAAGATCCCACATCGCTCAGATGTATTTTGGTTTATTTCTTAAACCTCTACACCTGCGCTGCTCAAAACAAACACTCACATCTCACTGCAAATTATTTTACAAGTCTGTACTTATTTTACTGAACCTACGGGAGACATTAGGAAACTAATGAAGACTTTTATGATTTCAAACACATTCTGCAGCAGACTACATCTCAAACAGATTCAGATGCATTACAGACTCGCTTGAGAACTGCTCAACTCCCAAATAAACTGTAAAGTTTAGTATTCAGTACGGCTCCTCTGGAAAATACACTTCCTAAATACACTTCTGTAGAGTTCATTTCAAGAGTGATCATTAGTTTATTCATTAGTTGTCAGGACTCTCAAAGTTCCTTTCCATTCTCTGACTGACTGCATTAAACAAGACTAATTAGCATTTCCCATTGGACATGTTTAAATGAAATTAAACGACCATCTTGAGACGCATATGTTAGGGTCTGGTCTCACACTGCAGATGACAGGCAACAGTCAATCCAAACCACTTCATCCAAAGACAGATAGTCTTAAACTAGTACAAAGCTCATTTAACTTCACATGTTATAAAACATAACATCTGTTTTATACAATAATCTTCAGAAGAGCAATCTGCAGGTTCAATCCAGGTTTATTTCAACTCTATTTACTCTCTATGTGCTCTTGTTCTTATTTTTAATCTGAAAATACTTTTCTTTTTGTTTAACATCACAAGTAAGGTACAACGGGGATAAAGGCAAACCTTAAGAAACGTGCTTTTCACTACTCCCATAGTGTAAGACTGCAGAAAAAAAAAAAAAGTTTGTATTGAACATTGATGGAGCAACAGATTATGTGGCAAAAAACATTTTTGGTTTGTTTAAAAATCTTATAAATGTATAGTGTAGCAAGGTGGGCCTTGGGTAAAACCAGCATTATTCATGCAAATATATGTTATATACAATAATAATATCTACATAAATATATTATATACAATAATGTCAATAATAAAAATAATAAGTTAATACTTGTTCAAAACAATCAAAGCAAAGTTTGTACTATTTTCTGATTATGTTGATGAATAAAATAATTTAATTTTTTGTTTAATAAATAGCCTATACTGTCATTAAAATGTTCATTTTAAAAATACAGAAACAAAATTATTTTAAAAAAGTAAAGATTCTGAAAGCACTGAAGGATATCCCATTCATTTAATATAGGTTTACAGTAGTAACAATAAATGATATTTTAGTATATGATATGATTAATGTCATATTTTTAAACATGATGGTGTCATTATAAATATGGTGATTATCTCTAAGGTTGACACCCAACTTAATATATGATATTTACCATCTGAATCCATGTCAACAAATGTAAAAGTCAGCCAGTTATTTATTCTCATGTTAATTAGTGCCTTTTCCACCAACAGTAATGCCTTTTACCCCAAATACCATACTTTTACATATTCTTCCGTAATTGAAAAACTGTTGCTGTTAGCATGAACAAAACTGAAAATCATTAAGAAGACCGTTGTTTAGCCACATAAATCGACAGCATTTTTTAAAACATTAAATATTAGATCCAATTAGCCAGAATTAACTTTGCGCTACTGCCGAGATCCATCAAGAATCAGCCAAATTTCCACGTGCATCTTGAAAAGCGGATGTTATGGAAAGTGCTGTGGCGTTTTTGTGCCATCTAGTGGTTTACAGGGAAATCAAATCAAAGGTGCCTTTTACCCTGGTGCGCCTTTAGCCCTGTTGTACTTCTTACTTTATAACTGTTGACTCCTAAACACCCACTTCTCCTGGTACAATCAATTCCAAATAAATAAAACAGTCTTTCTATTGTCTACTACAATAATAAACTAAGTTATTGTTTCACTCAGAAATTGGTGATGCAAAATAAAATACAGTAAACAATTACAGTAGAATACATTACTATAATGTACAATAGACTACTATACAACATCTACGCATCAGCTGAATTCAACTAAAGCAATGTTGCCATTAACACAATTTTGGGATGGATGGATGGATGGATGGATGGATGGATGGATGGATGGATGGATGGATGGATGGATGGATGGATGGATGGATGGATGGATGGATGGATGGATGGATGGATGGATGGATGGATGGATGGATGGATGGATGGATGGATGGATGGATGGATGGATGGATGGATGGATGGATGGATGGATGCTGCATGGATGCATGGATGCATGGATGGATGGATGGATGGATGGATGGATGGATGGATGGATGGATGGATGGATGGGGCTGTAAACAAACAGAAGCTGGAGTCCTTGCACAGCTTCCCCAGACATCAACATGTTTAATACATCATGTTAGTCACACGAGGATCCCTGCAACAGGCTGTCTGACACACTGCCTGTGTCTCAAGACCCAGTGAACTGCATCTAGACGAAGTCATAACTCTATATGATGGCCAAAAATGTTGGAAGCGTCAGTGATGTTGACCAAAAAATGCCATACACACATATGATGCCTACAGCAACTGCTGACTTGTAAAACGTCTGTGATTACGCTCAAAAATGCTTCACACTTCTGATGTCCAACCGGTCAATGATGTTAATGCCTAAACAATGCTGCTAATTTGGAGCATGTCCACGATGAAACCAGTTGCTTGCTAGGAACTGCAAAAGATGATGACATAAACGCTTCATGCACACTGGCCAGAAAGACTGCTGTGTTTATTATCTCCAAATGCTGCACGCGCATCGGTGGGTTTGAGACGCGTCCAGCGCGCGCTGCTGTAAACGCCTTTATTTACATACACAAAACACACAAACACACTCACGTACCGTGAAACCGCGCTGCCACTCCGGAGGAAGATCCAGGAGGATGGAAGAGAAGAGCGCGTGTGTGAGAGACGAAATCAGCGGACACACAAACACACACACACACACAGAGAAGAGCATCATGTGCTGCTCTCACTGCGCATGTCAGCGCCGCACAGACCGCCGCACAGACCTACTCACTGACACCGCGGTCTGTGGAGAATTTAACACACTAACTTTCTAACTACTGTTCTGCAAATAATAACATAATAGTCTAATGAAAATATAAAATCTTACAGAGGAAATATAGCGTTGTTTTATTGGGGGTCCATGGGTGCGTAAAAGGTTAAAAGGTAGATTAAATACTACATATGTTTATTATTTTCTTTTCTTTTCTTTTCTCTTATTTTCTTTTCTTTTCTTTTACCAGGCATTTATTTAAGAGCAACATTCTTATATACAATGGCATGGCATGATGGCAATATCTTGTTCTCTTAAAGGAGGGAATGAGATCAGGATTACAAATTAAAACTGTAAATAAAAAAAGTATTACATTTAGAAGGTAATTAAATAATTGATAATAAATTGACTAATTGAATATACCCACATCCATTATAAGCTAAGTAAGTTAAAACATTGAAGAAATAGTTTATAGCATTTCCATGACGTCTTACATCATATTTACTGATCTGCAAAGTATTACATAGTAGTCTAACGTTAATATAAAAATGTACTGAGGAAATCTAGCTTTTATATTTGGGGTCTATGGGTGTGTTAATGCTTAAAATCTGTTCTATTAAACACTATCTATTTAAAAAAATATATCTATTTATTTTTATTTTTATTTGTTTTTTATTTTTATTTTACAACATTCTAATTTACAATGGCATGCAAATATCTTGTTCTCTTAAAGGAGGGAAGGAGAACAATTAGGAATAAAAATTAAACATTCTGTAAATACACAAGTTTAATCAGAAGGTACATAAATAATTGATAATAAATTGATTAAATAAATCGATTATAAGCTAAGTTAAGAAATAGCCTACAGCCACAAAAAATGTATATCTAAACCATTTAATAGTTTGTTAATAAATAAAATAAAAAATAAACTGTTACAGGGATAAACTGTCTGATCTTCAACATTAAAGCGTTAAAAGGCACCTTTACAAGCACATCTGTACACCTCATCTCCATAAATATGAGATATATGGTCATTCAAACCAGGTATTTGGAAGACAAAGTAAAAGAGGGTTGGATATGGTACAACAAAAGAAAAAAATCTGGATTTCATGTTCACCTGCAAATGAGCTGGGCGTACAGAAAAAACATAAAGTCATCAAGCCAAAAAAACAAGGTATTGTGAGATCAATCTCAAGTTCTGAAACTAAAACTTTGTGGCAATTATATCTCTTCTGGAAAAGAGCCTTTGCACAGAATGTGGTGGTTTGTTGCTGGTCCATATCCGTCTGTAAATCAGCTCAACAGTGCAATGCAATAAATACCACTTATCTGAAAGCAGAACCATTTAGTTTGAAGTAAATCATCCCAGACACACTCAGATTCAGTTTGAGAGAGTGAAATGAGTCTCTGCAGTTCAGACAAGGCAAATGTGTTCATGAGAATGTGATTGCTGAACGCTTCAAATATCCAACAGCACAAACACGCACATCATCATTCATTAAAGAGCACTGAGTTCAACTGAAGAACATTATTCACTGAGCTTTCCTCTGATTTACAGCATTATTCCAGAGAAAAGTCACTTTTCCTTGAAGTGCAAGAACCATTTAACATTTAATCCTGCCTTGCTGCAAATGAATCAAACCAAATCAAGCTGCAACATCAGTGCATCCGTTTTAGTGCACGAAAACACGAATAAATGCCATGATAATGTGATGATGGTTATTAAGAGACAGTGTGAGGATGGCAAGGTTTGTGCAATTCTGCAGAACAATTGTAAACTCAGATGAGATCTGCTCATATTTACATACCGCCATCTACTGTTCACTTAGTCTCATTACAGTTAGATTCACACATTTTACACAGGAACAAATATTACAACTGATTGTATTCACATGTAGCGTTCAATTTACATGCTTCGAGTTAGCAGCACACACTCAAAAACATTAAGCCTTTTTTCAAGATTTACACATTTAATTTTATAGTAAAATTCCATAAAACTGAATTTAATAATCTTTGCATTATTCATATTATGCTTCATATTAAGCTTAAAAAACATTTTGTATGAATCTTACGTATGAATGGAACAAGGGAATGGACCATTTAGTTTATGTGATTCGTATTCATATATTAAAAAAAATGAAAATGTTTAAATTCAAGTTTAAGATTTATACAAAATGTTTTATTAAGCTCTAGATTTTAAAATTCATAATTCATAATATGAATAATGGATGATTCTGTTAAATTTGATGGAATTTTACTGTTGATTGAATATTGTTTTTCCGAGTGCAAATCTAGATTTAGGCCACTACATATACATAATAATAATGTAAAGAAACATTAGTCTTTGCATAAAACATTGCATAAAGACTTTTATAATAAGTTCTGTGCAGCAAATGTGATGTCTTCATTCAGCTGAATAATGAAAAGACTTAATTCTGTCTAGTTTTAACAGTTATTGTTAGAGTTTTTGATATGAACACCCTTGTGTGCTCTCTGCGGGATCATAGCCTCATAAGTTATGAAAATTAGTGCAAATGCAAATAAAGCGCAGGATGAAGCAGAAATAATCTAATAGAGAACATGTTCCACTGAGAGATGGCGGCCGCATTATAAACCTGATGCTGTCAGTAAGATGTATTGATATAATCATTTACTTCAGAGAAGGGTAAATTATACTTAGAGCAAAAAGCATGAAAAAATAGCCCATGTTATGTGTCTAAAACTGAACTGAACTAAATGACCTGTCCCTAATTTAATTTAAGAAAAGCAACACAAGAATGAGTAAACAAGTTGCAAAACATGCCTTTTACACCATGCATTTATACACTAAGATTTATTTAAAACGAGAAAGAAAATGTTAAACCAATTTGCATGCATTCGTTGATATAAAGAGGTTATATAAATACTGCCATTTGAATGACATTTTAGATAGACGTAAGTCTGTGTAGTGGAACAATATAATATCAGTGCCAAGTGCAGCTGACTCTATATATAGCACATGATCACAGGCTCATTGATTGCACACAATTGGCTTCTACCGGGTTGCCATGGTGATGTGCACAGATGTGCAGTGCTCCACTCCTCCTCTAGATGGCAGCCGCGTCTTGAGCTTATTGTGGGTCATGCACATCTGGACAAAGGACAGGGGTTGGACAATGAAACTGAAACCCAATATAGTGTTGGAGGTTTCACGGCCTGACGGTAGATCTTCACTGATTTTACATGAAGGTTGAATTAGCAGAGCAACAGCACAGCTGTACATAAAATAGGAACATGAAGGGAGACATATCAAAGTTCAAAAGAGGACAAATTGTGAGCAGGACAGCAAGTCTTTGTGGTGTATTAGAGTTTGTATCAAGTGTAATGTCAGATTACGTCCACACAGGACCAACAGGAGTAACTGTCAACCCAGACATAGTGTCGGCCCAGATCCGCTACATGTGGATTCAACGCGTACCAGATGTTTATGATCTGGGCAGACACTATGTTGCAAAAAACACAAAACCACTGCTGCCCGACCCATTAAATGAACACCTCGACTCTCCTGTTTCCACCAGAACCGTTCGTGGAGCTCCAGAGTCAATGTTCATGATCGAGCCGCTTTAGCCAGATGTCAGCTTCAATGGTGCCAAATAATGCATTCACTGAAAATACTATAATATACAAAAATATGCAATATATGTAAAACATTTGAGTAAAAAAAAAAAAAGTTTTTGCTTTTTTTTGGTTTGATGCACGATGCAATAATATATAATAGTATATATATACTATTAGTACTAATACTAATAGTAGTAATAATAGTAATTATATATATACTATTAGTACTAATACTAATACTAATAGTATATATAATATATATAATATATAATATTGCATATTATATGCAATAATATATCAAATAAATATTAAAGAGATTCTGATGTTTCCCTTTTTCAACTGGACCGTAACTCAAAAACATGTTAAACTCACAAACTGAAAATATATAAAGACCGCAGGACTACAAAGATAAGGGATAAAGCCAGAAATAAAGTTATAGTGTCTGTTTGTATTTGCCACAGCGATGAATACACCACATAAAATGATATTTAATTTGCAAGCAAAGAACGAAGAGAATGTTGCTTCATGAAAAATGTTGACTAAATGTTGACTAAAGAATGTTGCCCCCCCCCCCCCACCCCACATGTCTGTGATCTGAGCTTTTCTCTTCACTGTTTCACATTTGGAAGTTGTTCTGATCAAATATGAACTAATTTTCCTTCTTATTCAGTGTTTTACTTTCAGGCACTGGATGATGAGTTCCTTCAGCTGCCATCCCAGCTAACAAAGAACGGTTTGCTAACATTGCCATTAAGTTATGAAAATGTTATTTCTCTACCCGATGAATGTTTTTTTTTATAATATCGGTTAAAATAGTCCATAAAAAGCCATATTATTAGACTGAACTATATTGTAACACAACATTTTAGATCTGATTTAAATACAATAAAAATGTAGGATGACCATTTTTTTCATCTGCGACCTTGGAATGAATGTCTGGCACTGCATTACAGGACTGTCTTGCAATAGAAGGTGTTTTTGAAGGCACTTCAGAATAGGGTCACAGCTAATAGCTACAGCTCTCTAGTTTGGAACAGAACTGTTGTGATGTCTCAAAGTACTGAAATAAATGCAGTCACATGCTGTGAGCTCTGCTACAAGCGCAGCACTAACTCTACCCGATGATTGAAACAGGACAATAACCGCCTGTCACACAACCACAAACGCGACACGACAGGAGAGCATAAATCATCCACGGCTATCAATCAATGTTTCTGACAGGTGTGACATAAACTGCAGGCTATTTACAGTCAACCAAAAACGTATTTGGTCACATAAAGCGTGAAGTTATGACCGTGCATGATGCTCCTCCGGCCACTAGAGAGAGCTGTTGAGCCGTGTTTCAGGGGAGACCGTTACACCTTCTGTTTGAGCATTGCTAACTCAGTGGTTGTTTTTGCTATTGAATTGCTCCACAATGTCTGACCTACTCCACCCTTACCGTCCTACACGGTCTCTCAGATCAGCTGAACTTGGTTTACTGTCAGTCCCTCGTTTCTGTTTTTTACTGTAGGAGGAAGGTCTTTCAGGACTAATGCTCCTCAATCATGGAATTCGCTACCTCTTACTCTACGCAATACCTCTTCTGCGGCTACATTCAAGACCCAGTTAAAAACATATCTTTTTAACATGCATTTTGGATAATGTGATTATATGTGACTAATGGATATGTGGGTGTCTAAATGTATTGGATGTACAATGTAAAGCGACCTTGAGCTTCTGGAAAGGCGCTATATAAATAAAACTTCTTCTTCTGCTAGATCTCTCAACATTTACAGTTTTCCTCAGTCGCTTTGGTGCATTTCTCACTATTTACATTTGCACAACAGTTAGTTCAACCTCCACAACATTTATTAGTCATTTGTGCACATCATAGCAGTTTCTCATTCCTTCCAACACATTGCAAATGCTTTTGGACATGCATCAATGGCTTTCATACAACTCTCTCTTGTTTTATAACGTTATCATTTGCTTATGTCATGTCAGTCAAAATTAACTATAGGCTACTTGTGAATGCTGAATAGTCACTCCATATAAAACGAATAGTCCTCATTTCATTGCTTGAGTCATCACATAAAAACATGTTGAACTAGTTGTCAAAATCTGTCAAGTACATTTATATCTTTTTTTTTTTTTCATGAAAATGTCTCCTAAATTGAACTTTCTCTCAGGTGAACGTATGTGGCCAGACAGAGAGGAACGTCTGGATGTGCATGAATGATTTACAGTACTATGTATGTTGTATGTTCAGTTCCAGTATGTACTGCAATATTGTTTACAGTTGTGCACAGCTCTACTCAAAGGGAGTTTATATTTGTTATAAATAAGGGTATATTTTTTCTTCTTTTGCACAATGCTGTGAACAAATTAAAATTGAAAAGAGCATATGCAGTAAAAATGTGAAACTATATTGTACTCAGTTACCTCACTAAATACAGTAATTTGTAACTTTACTGTAGTTTTAAAATGGCTGTGCAAATAGTATATATAGTGCTGTCTTGAGCATTTTCAGGCTTTCAGACTTTTTTGCATTCGAAAACATTTACAGAGTAAACAGTCATAATGAAAACATGACAAAGCCATTTGACTATCTTGTTCATAAGCAATGGCAGGACTTTTCATCTTTATGACACTAACACTTTCATTGACATGAATTCTTGCTTTAGAGGAATGAGCTCTCCTTTTTGAGCAAGTGACACGCTTTTGCTGGTTATCAACTAGGTTTTGCAGTTTGTACTAATTGTTTTGAGAACTGCATTAACTGTTGTGCAAATGTAAATAGTGATGTGAGAAATGCACCAAAGCGACAGAGAAAAACTGTAATACATGGTAGACACATTTGTCTACTTGGACGTGTTCTGCACAACCACAGCTTATGTGAGTTAATGTCAAACAAAGAGAGGTCCGTTACAACCTACTCCACTACTGAGGTGAGTTGTAACACTAGCTGGGGATCGATGTAGCATACACTGTACAAAAAAAAAGATCAATAAGTTGTGACAACATATGCTTTAACTCATAATTTTCAACTTTTAATTGAGTTTATATAGTCTCTCAATATTTGTGAATGACAATATCTTGCAATTGACCATGCTTGAGTCTCATACATGATTCATGCATGATTCAGTGATTGTTTGCCTCCTTAATAATGAGGATACTGATCATGGTTCTGTACTGGCAGATTTTTGGTGCAATTTTTCCTTTTTGGACATCAATGTAGGCTGATAATCAAAGAGATGATTATAGATTTTAGGAAGAATCCTACAGTCATCTGTCCTGTGGTTATTATTGATCATGCTGTTGAAGTTGAACATCAGTTTAAATACCTTGTTACTGTAATAAATAAAAAGCTGAATTTTGAGGCTCATGTGGATGCTGTGTTTTTTTTTTTTTTACAGAAGATTTGGGGTTTTAATGTGGACAGTACTTGTTTTATTCTTTGTTTTATTAAATCTGTCATTAATTTTTCATTCGTGTGCTTGTATCGGTCACTTAATCTAAAAAATAGTGATAGATAACAAGGTATTGTTAAAGTGTGTGGTAAGATTGTTGGCACCATTTTGAATGAATTGAATAATTTGTATAAAGTCAGGACTCTGAGGAAGGCATAGTTAATTATGAAAGATTACATTTTATAAACCCACGTCACTCAATATTTAATTCCCGCTTGTTTAATTTCTTGATGTCTTGAGTTGTTTTCCACCTGTCGGATTTAACCCAGTGTTTATAAACCACTAGATATCTTCCTCAACGCGCTGTCTCGTCTGGTCTCTGCACCCGTAATCCGGCCTACGGTTAGTTACCGCAGCTCTTATCACTGAAGTCCAGGTTCAGTCCCTCGAAGAGGTCGTGTTCTCAATGTTAGAGTATTAGAACAGAAATCCTCCAGAATGGTTTGGGAATCTCGAGTGGCCAGGCGAGAACAAGGACTCCCAGAATCACAGTTTTCTGCTGTTCTGTGTGGTCTGGTATACAGTACTGTTACTGTAAGATCCATCTCTGAGTTCATCTAGAGGGATTTCATATTATCCTGTGACAAAACAAGAGATCCAAAGTCTTTGGACTCGATGATTTCTTGTGTGGCAAAGTTTTATGAGGTAAAATAGACTGAGTTTGATTAAGACCCTTTCAAAAATCATACTTTTATTTTAACATTGATGTGTTTAAAAAAGCTTTTTTTTCTGTTTTTCTTTCTTAAAAAAATCTATAAGAGTCTAATAAAATCCTTGCCAACTGAAGACTATTGTATTTTTTAATATTATTTTTAATACTATTTTTCTTTTTTAATTTTCATAATCATTTCATAATGTATTTTGTGAAGTCAGAGTATGTTCGTACATGTGTGCTGATGAGAGCTGGGACATTTACACATTTTACATGTGCAATGTAACGTTCACTGAGCAGAGATGTTCCACTAATAATGAGACTTCAGTTGGCATGTTCTTTACGAGGAACTGATGCAAATGTTCCACTAATGTATACACTGAGAAATAGTTTCTTAATATGGAAAGTGGATTGTACCATTGTATCATACATTCCATTTTTAAACATAAGCAACATGTTTTTCTACCTTACAGGGAAGTTGTAAGCCCCAGAGTGGTGTATATAAGCTCAATCCTTTCTGTACTGACTCAAACATAAAGGCATGACGGGGTGAGAGGAAGGAGAAATAGAGATGGGGGGGTGAAGAAATCATTTACAGCTGGCATGATGGCTGAGAGGATAGAGACATGGGGAACAGAGAAATCTGGAATGAAGCCTTATTCCTCTATGCCTGTTTCTCTCAGTCTGATACATGTATAAAATTATAAATAATCAATCTCTTGGCAAAATATCTGGTGTAGCCTACCAACAGTACAGGCCTACCAACAGTAAATAACCCAGTATATTTGCCAAATTGTGCACTATACAAAAGTGCATGTGTATCGCACAATGCAATGCACACAACTATTTCAACACTGCAAAAAAAATATTCCTCAGTATTTTTGTCTTGTTTTCCAGTACAAACTATTTAGCTTCTCAAGTTAAAGGGATAGTTCACCTGTCATTAGTTACTCACACTCATGTCGTTCCAAACCCGAAGATCCACGAAAGTGATTCATGACAAAGATTTTATTCTTGGGTGAAATATCTCTTGCTTCAAGAATGTTTATATATTTCTACTGGAAAACATAAAAAATGTTGTAGTGTCCTAAAAATATATAGTTCCCTATCGGTCAGTCACTACGACGTAGGTCATGACTGACCAATAGGAATCTCGCCAGAGAGGCCAATCTACTTCGAGTGAAACTAAAACAGGCCAATGCACATTGGCGTGCAATCATTTGCATCAGCTGCGCGACCTCGTTAGCGCGGGTATTTAACAAGCAGCTGAGCGATTGCACAGTTAGCTTTTTGCTTCGGAGCCAAACACTTCGATGCCTCTACTGCAGTGGAAAACTTCTACAGGCTTTTCTTTTTTGAACTTCTCTCTTTTTTTCTGGTGCTGGGCGCGACAGCACGGCAGCGTGAGCAGCCTCCTCTTTAAAGAGCAAACAAAAAAGCTGTTTTAACGGCTGGTAAGATCTCCCAGCGCACAGTCGGGTGCACATTCCCCTGTGATCGCTGAGGCTGCTCCCCTGCGTGCTTCAGCACCAGTGAGAGTAGTCCCTAAAAGAGCAAACACAGATAGTTCGCGTCTTTTTCAAGATGACGTTCTATCTGTGTGTTTCTGGATGCGGTCGTTACCTGGGATCGCGGGATGGTCACGATCGCTGCCTTGTGTGTCTGGGCCTCGAACACGCACAGGCAGCGTTCGTGGATGAGTCATGTACCCATTGTGGGAAGATGACCATCTCAGAGCTGAGGTCGAGACTCTCGTTCCTGCAAAGGGGCGGAGTCCCCGTGCCTGCACCTCGGTCCAACCCCCCTTCGCGGGTTGCTTCCGGCAGTGACATGGGTGACTTGAGGATTACAGTGAGCGCGCTTCCTTCGGGGAACCAACCCCCTAGGAACCCCCACTCCTCTCATGCTCTGCAACCAGTTCAGCTGCCAACGGAACGCGCCGGACCATCCTCGAGATGCGTACCGGTCGTTTCGTTCGGCGCTCCCCGCGACGACCAGATGTCGATCGCTGCATCGGAGGGTGGGTCAGACCGCTCCGCGGACGACGGCTCGGAGCCGCTGCCTCCTTCGGGTGTGCCAGCGGTGCCCGAGTCGGACCCGGAGATGATGGCCATGCTTTCCCGGGCCGCCAACAGGATCGGGCTCGTGTGGAACCCTCCACCGTGTCCCGAGCCCTCGAGGCTGGATGATTGGTATCTCGGGGTGGCGCGCGCTGGTTCTCAGCAACCCACTCCAGTGCCTTTCTTCCCGGAGGTGCATGAGGAGCTCACGGGGACGTGGACGGCACCTTTCACTGCCAGAAACCGTCCCGGTGGCTCCTCCTCCCTCACCACCCTTGATGGCGGGGCAGCTAAGGGATACACGCGTGTCCCGCCAGTGGAACGGGCCGTTGCTATGCAACTGTGCCCTAACTCCACTTGGCGTGGGGAACCGTGTCTTCCTTCACGCGCCTGTAGGTACTCGTCGGACTTAACCGACGAGGCTTACAAGGCCTGCGGGGAAGCTGCCTCTGCCATACACGCTATGGCGTTGTTGCAGGTTCATCAGGCTAAGGCACTGAAGGACCTGCACGAGGGTGGTCACGACCCACAAGTTCTCCAAGAACTTCGTACCGCGACGGACCTCGCGCTTCGTGCGACGAAGGTTACCGCGCGGTCTGTGGGTCGTGCGATGTCCACTTTGGTGGTCCAGGAACGCCATCTCTGGCTGTGTCTGGCCGACATGAGGGAAACCGACAAGCTCAGGTTTCTTAACTCCCCCGTGTCCCAGACCGGCCTCTTCGGCGACGCGGTCGAGAACTTTGCCCAGCAGTTCTCGGCTGTACAGAAGCAGACTGAGGCGATCAGTCACATCCTGCCGCGGCGGTCAGCTGCTGCCTCCACTCCACCGCCTGCGGCTCCTCAGTCTGCTCGTCGCCGAGGGCGTCCTCCTGCGTCTGCCCCTGCTCCCGCGCCGCAGCAGCAGCCTCCACCTAAGCGGCACCGTGGAGCCAGTCGCAGGCAGGGCGCCCTGCCCGTCCAGGCCCCCGCCAAGAAGGGCGGCAAAGCCAAGAGTTAGCGGCCCTAGGACGGGCGACCCGGAGATGGAGGGAACTGCTCTTCAGGAGACGATGACCGCATCGCTCCTTCCCCCGGAGGAGGGCTGGGTGGAAAATCTTTTTGTTCCGCCGCTGGCCTTAAAACCAGCGGTACCCACATTTTTAATAAAAGAGCAGTTTCTACCATCTCTGGGTCCGAAGGGGACCCGGAGAGCAGTGGGGGGACAGAATCCTCACCACTCTCATCCGCCTCCTCTATCGCCAGTGAGCAGCAGTGTGCAGTTCGAGAACGCCACCGAGCCGCCTCCTGCACCTCCTGCCCTGTGGAACCAGGTAAGTGCTGCACAGCGCACACAGACCCCGCTACGGGCCGCCTCCCAGAGAGAGCCCCCCGAGCCGCGTCCCTGTGTTCCACCTCGCTGCCCCACTCCGGGTACGCCTGCGGTCCCTTTGGTCATTCGGACCATCAGGCTCGGCTATGCGATTCAGTTCGCCCGGCGTCCCCCCAAGTTTCGGGCCATCCACTCCACTACAGTGAGAGCAGCCGATGCCCATGTCTTGCGTGCGGAGGTCGCAGTCCTACTGGCGAAGGACGCGATAGAGCCGGTCCCTCCAGCCGATATGAGGTCAGGGCACTACGGTCCCTACTTCATTGTACCCAAGAAAGGTGGTGGGTTACGACCGATCTTGGATCTGCGAGTTTTGAATCGGAGCCTCCACAAGCTACCGTTCAAAATGCTCACGCAGAAACGCATTTTCGAATGCATCCGTCCCCAAGATTGGTTTGCAGCGATCGACCTGAAAGACACGTACTTTCATGTCTCGATTCTTCCTCGACACAGGCCGTTCCTGCGCTCTGCGTTCGAGGGTCGAGCATATCAGTACAAAGTCCTACCCTTCGGGCTGTCCCTGTCCCCCCGTGTCTTCACGAAAGTCACGGAGGGGGCCCTTGTTCCCATGAGAGAACAGGGCGTTCGCATCCTCAACTATCTCGACGACTGGCTCATACTAGCACACTCTCGAGATCAGCTATGCGAACACAGGGACCTCGTGCTCAGGCACCTCAGCCAGTTGGGTCTTCAGGTCAACTGGGAAAAGAGCAAACTCTCCCCTGTGCAGAGGATCTCTTTTCTCGGTATGGAGTTGGATTCGGTCACTCAGACAGCGCGCCTCACAGAGCAGCGTGCTCAGTCGGTGCTGAACTGCTTGAACACGTTCAAAGGCAGGACGGCGGTCCCACTGAAATTTTTTCAGAGGCTCCTGGGGCATATGGCAGCGGCAGCAGCGGTAACCCCGCTCGGCTTGCTTCATATGAGACCGCTTCAGCACTGGCTTCACGGCCGAGTCCCGAGATGGGCGTGGCATCACGGCACTCACCGGGTGGCAATCACACCGGCCTGCCGTCAGACCTTCAGCCCGTGGTCAGACCTTTCGTTCCTTCGGGCAGGAGTCCCCTTGGAACAGGTCTCCAGGCATGCTGTGGTATTCACAGATGCCTCTGCCACCGGCTGGGGTGCCACGTACAACGGGCATGCAGTGTCAGGGGTGTGGACGGCTCCCCAACTGCATTGGCACATCAATTGCCTCGAGTTGCTAGCAGTACATCTCGCTCTGAGCCGCTTGAAAAGGCCGCTACGGGGCAGGGACGTACTGGTCCGCACGGACAACACTGCGACCGTTGCGTACATCAACCGACAAGGTGGTCTACGCTCCCGTCGCATGTCGCAACTCGCCCGCCATCTCCTCCTCTGGAGTCAGAAGCATCTGAGGTCGCTTCGAGCCATGTATGTCCCCGGCGTGCTCAACCGTGTGGCCGACGAGCTATCACGAGCTGTGCTCCCGGGAGAGTGGCGACTCCACCCCCAGGTGGTTCAGCTGATCTGGAGAGAGTTCGGAGAGGCTCAGGTAGACCTGTTTGCCTCCTCAGAGACCTCCCATTGCCAGCTGTTTTACTCCCTGACCGAGGGAACACTCGGCACGGACGCACTGGCACACAGCTGGCCCCGGGGCCTCCGCAAATATGCGTTTCCCCCAGTGAGCCTACTTGCACAGACACTGTGCAAAGTCAGGGAGGACGAGGAGCAGGTCCTTATGGTGGCTCCCTATTGGCCCACCCGGACTTGGTTCCCGGAACTCATGCTCCTCGCGACAGTCCCTCCCTGGCCCATTCCTCTGAGGAAGGACCTCCTGACTCAGAGACGGGGCACCCTATGGCACCCGCGCCCAGACCTCTGGAAACTCCATGTCTGGTCCCTCGGGACGCGGAGGTTCTAGGTGACTTACCCCCAGAGGTACTTAACACCATCACTTCAGCGCGGGCGCCGTCCACGAGACGTGTTTACGCCCTGAAGTGGAACCTGTTCGTCGAGTGGTGTTCTTCTCGCCGAGAAGACCCCCGAAGATGTTCGATAGGGTCGGTGCTTTCCTTCTTGCAGCAGGGGTTGGAGCGTAGACTGTCCCCTTCCACCCTCAAAGTACATGCTGCCGCTATTTCTGCTTATCATGACCACATAGATGGCAAAACAGTTGGAAAGCACGACCTGGTCGTCAGGTTTCTTAGGGGGGCGAGACGATTTAATCCTCCTCGACCCCCCTCCATACCCTCTTGGGATCTTTCCCTGGTGCTTCGAGCACTTCAGGATGTTCCCTTTGAGCCTCTGCAATCAGTAGACTTAAAGCTTCTTTCCATGAAGACTTTGCTGCTGGTTGCATTGGCCTCTGTCAAGAGGGTAGGAGACCTGCATGCATTTTCGGTCGACGAATCGTGCCTAGAGTTCGGGCCGGGTGACGGCCACGTGGTACTAAGACCCCGGCCTGGCTATGTGCCCAAGGTTCCTACCACTCCCTCAAAGACCAGGTAGTGAACCTGCAAGCGCTGCCCTTGGAGGAGGCAGACCCAGCCCTGGCTTTGCTCTGTCCCGTTCGCGCTCTGCGTATGTACGTGGACAGAACTCAAAGCATCAGGACCTCAGATCAGCTCTTTGTCTGTTACGGAGGCCAGCAGAAGGGAAAGGCTGTCTCCAAGCAGAGGTTGGCCCACTGGATAGTGGATGCCATCGCCTTGGCTTACCAAGCTCAGGGCGTGCCCTGCCCGCTTAGGTTGCATGCACACTCTACGAGAGGCGTTGCGTCCTCCTGGGTGCTGGCACGTGGCTCCTCGCTAACAGATATCTGTAGAGCTGCGGGTTGGGCGACACCTAACACGTTCGCTAGATACTATAGCCTACGTGTAGAGCCGGTCTCCTCCCGTGTTCTCACCTTAAACGGGTAGAAGCACTGAGAGGTCTGGCTCTGTCGGCTTGCTGCACCCTACTGTGCACCCTTATTGCTCCAGAGTGAAAAACCTGTCGAGTCCTCCAAAACCCCTCGGCCCGGACTTGGCGGAGCGTCCGGCGCCAGGCCCTTATCCGTTGAATCCTTGAGAACCGGATCTGGGCTGGGTTCCATATGTGTGACCCTACGGGGATCCCATATGTGTATATTTTCCACGGATGCTCCTATCGGAAGCCCGTGTCTTTCCCTTGGGCTAAGTCACCCATTATTTCATATGCAGTACAGCCTTCGGGTTAGTCCATATGTATTTCCACGTAACTCTTTGAAGAAGTGGCTTCCGCAGCGTTCCTTCCTAAACAGGAAAGGCACGCTTTCCCAGTGTTATCCAATATGTCACTGTGTGGGTTATCACGGAACAACAGTGTCAAACTCTCTGTGTAGGCCTCCTCCTATCGTCCTTCCAGGCAAGAGGGTGTAGAGGCTTGCACAGGGGCGCTGGATGGGGTGCAGCAGCTGTGGCGCTTTGGTAGGGATTCCTATTGGTCAGTCATGACCTACGTCGTAGTGACTGACCGATAGGGAACGTCTCGGTTACATATGGTAACCCTCGTTCCCTGAGGGAGGGAACGGAGACGTAGGTCCCGTCGCCACATCTGCTGCCACCCGCCGGGGCGGCCAGCTTCTCAGGCTTGGCTCCTCAGCAAAAAACTAACTGTGCAATCGCTCAGCTGCTTGTTAAATACCCGCGCTAACGAGGTCGCGCAGCTGATGCAAATGATTGCACGCCAATGTGCATTGGCCTGTTTTAGTTTCACTCGAAGTAGATTGGCCTCTCTGGCGAGATTCCTATTGGTCAGTCATGACCTACGTCTCCGTTCCCTCCCTCAGGGAACGAGGGTTACCATATGTAACCGAGACGTTTTGGTTATATAGTGTGATCACTGAACCAGAATTAAATCCATTGCAATATTTTGCAACAGGTTTATACTACAAAATACATTTTTACACAAAATGTTTTGTTAAAAATACATGACATCCTCAAAAATGGTATAAGCAATATATTTAGGCTGATAGTGTACAGTAAGCAAGTATACTGTGTAAATGTTAACAATGACACACACCTAGACAGATTCCAAATCAGGAAAAGCACTTGATATGAATGCAAGATCCTAGAAACATTATGCATCTGGAAGTAGGTTAGCTCATTAGCAGAAACAGGTGTGGTGGTTACTATGGCAACTGCTCAGCACTGAGGTGAGGCTTCTGCAATAGCAAAAATCATCATATTAGAGTGATTTCTGAAGGATCATGTGACACTGAAGACTGGAGTCATCATGCTGAAAATACAGCTTTGCATAAAAAAAGACCTATATTAAAATAGATAACCATTATTTTAAATTGTACAAATATTTCACAATATTACATTTTTTTCCTGAGTTGTTTGATCAAATAAATGCAGGCTTGATAAGCATAAGAGACTTCTTTCAAAAACATTAAAAATAGTAATGTTTACAAACTTTTGACCGGCACTCACTATATATATACATATATACATATATATTTATATATATATGTATATATATACAGTATAACTGAAACTCGAAACATTTGAATATCGTGCAAAAGTTATAATTTTGATGATTATGGCTTACAGCTTATGAAAACCCCAAATTCAAAATCTCAGAAAATTTGAATATTACATGAAATCTGTTTTAAAAAAGGATTTTAAATACAGAAATGTCGGCCCTCTGAAAAGTATAATCATGCATATAGTTATATATACTAAATATATTAGTTTTACCTTTTAATTTGAATTACTGAAATACATGAACTTTTGCACGATATTCAAATTTTTCGAGTTTCACCTCTCTCTCTATATATATACTTGTTGATATATATTAACTGTTTAGTATGGGACATGTTTCAGAGAGTCTGACTGTGACGGCTTGAATCTTGCAGAATCTTTGATCACATCTGTTCCTCAGAGTCACTGGTGTCAGTAACATCAAAGGATGAGGAAAACATGTTTAATCAATTTCCTCTCACTCTCTCTCCTGTTCTGCAAATAAAACAGACAAAAACCCCTGGCTTTGTCAGCTGGACTTGAAGTTCAGACTCTGGCGTAGCAGAGTTCACGTCTAACAGAGTACTTACCTCCAACACTTCAGAAAACACACACAGAACGCTCGGGGAAAAGCACAGTCCTTTACAGCTTCACCTTGCATGTCAGCGCTGGAAACCCGGCCCGCCTCAACACTCATTAACCAGCGTTTGGGATCAGATACAGCAGATCTTCTTCTCTTTGGGATCTCGGAGTGATTACC